>OY979710.1:30068004-30341836 GCA_963855925.1 Inga laurina
AAGCTTGTGTATGCTCTGTTCTTGTCATGCCTATCTTCACTGAATTGGGTAAAAGCATTACCTTCAAGAACTTCCTAGAGTGGTGGTTCATCCCTGTCAATGTGCTTGCGAGTATATGTTTGGGCTGTTTAGTTGGGTACTTAATGGTGATCATATGTCACCCACCTCCGAGATTTAATAGATTTACTACAATAATGACTGGTTTGGAAATTCTGGGAATCTCCTTCTTGCTGTGGTTGGATCTGTGTGTCACAGTTCATCAACTAGTGGTCTATTTGGGCAAGAGTGTCATCAAAGAGGAGTGGCTTATGTGTCTTTAGCACAGTGGGTTTCTGTGATTCTTGTGTGATCCTTTTTTTCTCACATGATGAGGCCTCCTATGGAATATCATGAGATTATTCAAGAAGAGGAGGCTGAGATTGATCAGGAAGCTCAAGAAATTATTAATAGGCCTTTGCTTGTAGAAGCTGAGTGGCCTGGCATAGACACCTTTTATAGCTAATGTCTTTAAAGGGCAATTCGTCAGATGTTTCCCCAACCACTTTTCCTGACCTCGAAGAATTGGAAGAAAGCCAAGGAGGAGGAGGCGATGACAATAATAATAGTCCTCAGTCCATTATTCGATGTTTAGCCAAGCCAAGAGTTGTGAGGAAGATCAGAATTGTTGCTGAAGAAACCCCATATCAGCACATAATCCAACAACCAACTATTGCTTCTCTGTTAGCCATCATCATCGGGACGGTGCCTCAGCTCAAGGCCTTGTTCTTCGGCCATGATGCTCTGGTTTCTTTGATCACGGACAGCTTAGAGATTTTAACTGGCGCTATGGTGCCATTCGTGATGCTTATCCTTGGAGGTATACTAGCTGAGGGACCAAATAAGTCTAAACTTGGACTTAGAACTACAATAGGTATAATCATAGCTAGATTTGTGGTGCTTCCTCTTATAGGACTTGGGATTGTGGCATTGTCTGATAAAATGAATTTTCTGGTTCAGAATGATTTGATGTTAAGGTTTGTGCTTTTGTTGCAATACACAACAGCAAGTGCCATTTTAGTTGGAGCTATTGCCAGCTTCAGAGGATATGATGTTAGTGAGGCTTCAGCACTGCTCTTTTGGCAGCTTGTGTTTGCACGTCTCTCCCTTTCTGTGTACACTATCATCTACTTTAAAATACTTGACCAAATTTGATCCTTTTGCTTCAAACTAGTGTTTGGATGCCTATGCATCGCACAGGGTTCGAGGAATGAGTCATTACGGCTCATGGATATAGCCTCCAAAATTGTTTAGCAGATATATTGTAAGGGCAAGGTGTTTTGTTTAGCTCATTTTAAGTGATTTTGTAATATACAGAGTGAGAATGTGAGAAAAAGTTTATCTTGTAAAACGCAAAAGTGACTTTTGAGACTCTTCCCAAACACTTTCTTGATATGCGTCTGTACTTGTGTACACACGCACATGTACGCATGTCTCATGAATAGTCCGCAAAGTCATTGTTTAACTGATCTGACTATGTTAATATGCAAATGTCTACTTTTTATAAGAGTCTAAGATTTAAACTACCTTAATCCTTTTAATAAGTACCGGACAAGAATTGTTTGAACATTTAATGAGTTTTTTTAATTTTTACCCCTTATTAACTATATGTATTGCATTAATTAAAATGTTGATAATACTTATATTTACTTTATTTCTCTCTTTTACTTACCCCTTATAAGTAAGGACATACTTGAAAAACAATTTATTTCTTACATATTTATTATTTTTAACTAATTTTAACGCCTTCTTTATTAACTGCATAATGCAGTTATTAGGCTTTTATAAATAAGACTGGTGGAGTGTGTGTGTATACACACACACGCTCATGAGTGACAATGACTATGTTAACAGAGAAGTAAGAAAAAATTGAAATCCTTCTTGATCTTGGTCTTTCTCAAGTGAAAATGCAAATGGTTCTGCCAAACAAATGAAACAAAATCAGATGTTTCATATTTCTGTATGATGATAATCTGTATTAGCAACAACAACACAGAATGATGATACACATATATCTTGGTCTTCTTGGAGTAAAACCATTTGTTTTGAGCACCATTAAGAATTTGATCTAACAACTTACATGAATCATGTATGCCTTGCACCTGAGAAATCAGATAACCAGTCCCACAAACCCACTTTGACAAGCTAAAAGGAATGACTAGTCAGGGTGAACTTTCTGAAGATGATGAGGAAGAAATGCAAGCTGAGTATGAGAATGAATCATATGATACGTTGTCTGATAAATCTCAACAGGAGCAAGACCAACAAGAACCTTTATTTAGAACTGTTGAAGATCCCAAGAGGAACTTTCCAACTTTCTATTTCTCTGGGAAGATGAAAAAAAGACTCTACAAAGCATGGAAGAGAGCAGTGATAGTTAAACTCTTGGGACGAAGCACTGGAATCCAGATTAAAGACGCTGTGGGCTAAAAGAGTGAATCATTAAATTGATCAACATTGGACATGGCTATTTTGTAGTCAAGTTGTCCAATAAGGAAGACTACTTTAACGCCTTAACAGGAGAACATTGGATGTTGTATGATCGTTATCTAACGGTGAGGCCATGGGAACCAAAATTTCAGTCTCATAAGGCAACCATTGACAAAGTTGCTGTTTGGGTAAGGCTACCGAAGGTTTTTCTGGAATATTATGATGAGGAGGCTCTCACCGTTATTGGAAACAGGATTGGGCAAACCATTAAAGTTGATATGAATACTTGTCAACTTAGAGGTCATTATGCGAGAATATGTATAATGGTAGACTTGGGGAAACAACTTATGTCTGGATTTTCTTTAGAAGGAGAAGAGTATTACTTAGAATATGAAGGATTACATTTACTGTGTACCAACTGTGGCGTATATGGTCATAGGCATGATGATTGTTCTTTAAAGAAGACTACTGATGAAACAACGACGATTGAGGGCAATGATCAAAATATGAAGCCTAATGATCAGGAAATGGTCGATCAGAGGGATGGCGGAAAAATGCAGGAGCAGTGGAAATTGGTTCACAAGGCTCGCCGGCAGCGTAAAAGTAATGAGAAACAGGGGACAATGGCCAGGCCAGAAAATGTGGGTTCTCGTTTCAATTTGTTGGCTGACGTGGAGGATAATAATCATGATGATGATAATGTAATCATGGAAGGAAGCACAATACCTGTGAGTACACCGAATCATAGTGATCTCCAGTGCACTACCAACTTAATGTCTGAAAAAAAACGGAAAGGAGGACGTGTGAAAGAGCAAACTAAAGGAAGGGATGTTGCTCTACTCGGTAGCCACGGCGAAAAAGTTTTGCAAGGACAACAAGAGCAGAATGTGAGGAGCACTAAGAAAAGAACGAGGGAAATGGTTGAGCATGATAAAAATAAAAATGAAAAGATTTTGATGTTGACTATGGGAGAAAAGGATGATGGCGGCGATGACAGAGAAAATGATGGCGATAAGCATAAAGAAAAAAATCGACCCTACAATTCATATGATAGGGCTAGATTGGACAAAGAGGTATATCCCTCTCAAACCCATGATCCTGATCAAAGTGGGTTTGTGGAATTTGATCCAGGTGAACCTTCTTGTGGGCCTATGGATGACAACCCAATATTGTGTGGGCTGGGTCTAATGAATTAAGTGAGTGTACGGTGGTGCCTGAAACCCAGATGACTGATGGGTTTTAGTGGGTCTGCATTTTGCGTCTTGAAAACTACTTTTTTATACATCATATTCTTTTGGACGAACGCGGGTGGGCATAAGTGGTAAGAGGTTTGTGTTCTCTTAAGTGTTCTAGTTCCGAATTCGATCCTTGGGATATCGTATGGGGAGAAAATTTTTTTGGAAGGGTCACCCCTATTTTGGAACTAATAATACTAGAAGGATTAGTTATTGGGCTCACTTCAATGGATATCTTACATAACAAAAGGAAAAAAAAATCTATATATATATATATATATATATCATTTTTTTGGAATACTCGGGTGCCTGTGAAACGGGGCTCACTCGAAATTTAATGAATTATTTTAATGGCCGAAGTCCCATGCTGATGTGTCTTGCAGAAATTAAATGTAGTGATGAATCTCGATTTCGTTCCCTCCTTTCTTTTGGATTCGACTCTCTCAAAGTCATTCCAAGTTTGGGAAGGCCTGGAGGCCTTGTAATAGCTTAAGCGATAGAACAAATGTCTCTGTGAAGGAAGAAGACCGGCAATTTTTTCATCTTCATTGCTCGATTTTAAGAAGTTCTGCATCTTTTTAATTTACGTTGGTGTATGCCATTCCTCATTCTGATTTTCGAAGATGTCTATGGGAGCGTCTTAGGAATTTATCTACAAGCATCTTGAAGCCGTGGGTGGTGCACGGAGATTTTAACGACATTTTATCAACGTCAGAGAGAATAGGTGGAGTTGGGGGCAATCTAACAAAGATTCAGTGGTTCCAAGATAGAGTTCAGGCCTGTAATCTGACAGATCTTGGATTCACTGGACCTAAATTCACGTGGAAGGGACCTAGAATAGCTGGTTACTTGTATGAACGATTAGACCGCGCATTTGGTAACGCTCTGCTTTTATCGGATCTGCCAGAGAGCTTTGTTAAGGTACTTCCTCGAACATCTTTCTCTGACCATAATCCTCTATATCCTTTCATGCTGGCATCAGCAGGAATTGGGTGAAGGGTATCAAGCCTTTTCGGTTCGAAGCCATGTGGCTGCATCATAATGAGTTCAAGAATTTTCTGAAGAATACCTGGATTGAGAATGATGATTTGCACAATAATTTGGAAAATTTAAAAGATTCCTTAGTTGATTGGAATATAAATGTCTTTGGATATGTTGAGAAGAAGAAGATTTGATGGTATAGGAACCAATCTCAAAATGTGTTTAATCAAAACTCAGATGCATTATAATGAAAACACATACCTATTTATACTAAAATCACACCCTTGTAAATTCTTTAAAATAATGTAAAAGTCAGAACCAGCAACCACACCAACCCCTCTGTTGTCGTTCCCTATTCACAACGTCATTGCATACGTTATATGCATGTCCTCTGTTTCAACTCCCTATTCTGTTTCATTCTCCCGTGGTTGGACATGACTCGTCCTCGAGTCAAAAACAACATCATCATCAATAAATGGAGATTGATCTGAAACTTTATGCTTCAGTAAAAATGACTTGGGTTTATTTTTGATTTTGACGTGTTTATCTGATGGCAAAGGTTCAATTTGAATCTTCACATCATCCTTCTGGAAGGAATATGTGTTTGCATACCCGTTATAGAGCGTGTCGATCATATTGCCAAGGTCTTCCCAGAAGAAGATGACAAGCATCCATCGGAACAACATCACACCAAACTTCATCGTGATACCTTTTACCGATAGAAAAAGTAACAAGGCATCGTTTTGACACTTTTACCGCGCTTTCTTTATTAAACCATTGGAGCTTGTACGGATACAGATGATTGTAGGTTGGTAGTTGTAACTTTTCTACCATGTAGTTAGAGACTACATTTTCATAGCTTCCACTGTCAATAATGACGTCACAGACTTTACCTTGAGTAGTGCAGCGAGTATAAAAAATGTTTTGACGTAGCCAAGGCTCTTCTTTCACTATGGCTGTATGCAAGCTTCGTCTAATCACAAGTGTTTCACTTTGATCAGGAGGAATGACTTCTTCATCAAAAATTAGCTCTTCATCAAAGACAGGTTCTTTGTTGGGTATGAGCTCCTCTTCTTCTTCAAAAACTGTAGAAGTTTCCCCTTCAATAATAGTAACAACTTTGCGGGTAGGACATTCTGAAGCGATATGACCGAACCCTTGGCATTTGAAGCACTTAGGTGCTTTGGAGCTAAATTCCTTGATAGCCTTTGGTGGGGGCTTGCTTGAAGAGTTAGACTGATATTTTTGTGTATGCTTGTTTGAAGAGTTATGCTGATGCATTTGTGTAGGCTGATGCATGTGTGCTTCATGTCCATCAAAAGGAATTTCAATAGAGGAAGACAGTTGAAACGGAAACCTTTTGGGTAACGGTTTCTCAATACGGATGGTTAGACGAATGACGTCGTCCAGAGTCCAGTATTGTTGGAGCTGTACCGGATGGGCAATGTTGGTATTTAATCCTCCGATATAACGGGCTATTGTTTGCTCCTCCCTCTCTTGGATATCACACTTCATCATGAGTTTTTCAAATTCCCTTGTATATTCTTCCGCAGTCATAGCCTTTGGTGGAGATTATGTAATTGAAGGAAATTATCTTGATAATAATTATCTGGAAGAAACTTACGTGAGAGCTCACGTCGCATTTTGTCCCACTTCCGGATCTTGCTTTTTCCTTCTCTTTCATGCATTTTCTTGAGATTTTCCCACCATATGGAAGCATGTTTCTTTAGTTTGATGGCGACAATTTTGACTTTCTGCTCATCAGGAATTTCTTTATATTCAAAAACTCGTTCGACGGTTTGAAACCAAATGACAAATTCGTCTGGTTGAAGCCTTCCCTCAAATTCTGGTATATCTACCTTAATGTCATTAAGGCGGAATGACTGTTGTTGAGGACGATGGCAGTAGTCAGTGGACAACAAACTATTGTTATCTGAATCTTCCTCTGGATATTCACTGCGAGATTCTAGCATGGCTTGCTGCGTTTGTACAGTGGTTTCCAGTTCCTGTATTCGGCGTCTCATCTCGTCCATCTCAATCTCGTGTGTGTTTCTGCGTCTTGGAGGCATTTTGGAATTGTTCTTGTGAGGTTAGGTATAGGATGGAAAAGTACAAGGATAGGATCGGTTTTTATGGCAAGTAAGGGGTAAAACTGGAAATTTTATGGACAAATAGGGTAGAAAGGTAATTTCTTAACTTTCAGGGACGGAAATGTAATTTTGACAAAAATCTGGGGTCAAAAATGTAATTTCAGAAAGTTTTGGGGTCCGAAATGTAATTTTGGCAGAAATTTAGGGGTCAAATTGCAATGTCTGAAAGTTTAGCTGACTGGGATTGATGACGTGGCGGTTATGACACGTGGTAGTCAACGAGTGGCTGACATGTCGCTGACGCAGCAGATCAGGATGACGTGGATGATGACGTCATCACCTTCAACCTCTGAACTCCGACGACTATCTGAAATTCCGGCGACGTCCGTGGAGGTGTTTCACGGCGGTGACCGAGGCTATTCTTAGGTTTTTTGGCCTTCTGAACACGATGGTGCGGTCAGTTTCTTCAAAAAACGCTCCGAAAGTGAAAATCTGACACCCCCTTTTTCTCATGTTTTTTGTTTCTCACCCACTCTGGTACCAAAATGGTATAGGAACCAATCTCAAAATATGTTTAATCAAAACTCAGATGCATTACAATGAAAACACACACCTATTTATACTAAAATCACACCCTTGAAAATTCTTTAAAATAATGCAAAAGTCAGAACCAGCAACCACACCAACCCCTCTGTCGTCGTTCCCTGTTCACAACGTCATTGCATACGTCATATGTATGTCCTCTGTTTCAACTCCCTGTTTTGTTTCATTTTACTTGCTAGATTAAATGGCATTCAAAAGTCGTCTTCTGACCCTTATTCTGCCTTCTTGTGTGATCTAGAATTTAGATTGCAGAATGAGCTGAACGATATACTCAAGATGGAGGAAATTAAATGGTTTCAAAAGTCATGAGCAGAATGGATAACCAAAGGAGATAGGAACACACGTTTTTATCATCTTAAAACAAATATGAGAAGAAGGAGGAACAGGGTACTGATGTTAAAAAATGAGAATGGGGACTGGGTGGATGATAAAGATCAAATTCAACACTTGGTTATTAATTTCTTCAAGGAATTATTTCAGACTGAGGATCAAGGCAGAGAAAGGTTATGTACTGCAACGACTTTTCCTACCATTGATCAATCCTGCTTACATGATTTGGGTGCCGTTCCAACAGATGAAGAGATCCACAGAGCTCTATTTGATATAGGTCCCTACAAAGCTCCTGGAATAGATGGTTTTTCTCCAATTTTCTTTCATTCAAATTGGCATATTGTGGGACCATCTATGTGCAGATTTGTAAAGGGAGTTTTTGAAGGTACGATTTCTATTGATGAGCTTCCAAAACATTAATTGCACTTATCCCTAAACAACAGATCCTAATATTGTTGCTCACTTTAGACCTATTTCTCTTTGCACTGTTCATTACAAGTGTGTTCCTAAGGTAATTACGTCTAGAATGAAGAGTGTCATGGATAATCTAATCTCACCTTTTCAATCTAGCTTTATTAAAGGAAAACGTATTCAAGACAATATTATTGTAGGGCAAGAAATTATGCACATTATGAACAAAGCTAGGGGCAGGAAAGATCTAATGGCTCTTAAGATCAATCTTGAAAAAGCTTATGATCGTATCAATTGGGAGTTTCTTAGGATGGTGTTGTTGGAGGCAGGGATGGACAACAAATTTGTGAATCTTATTATGAACTGTGTTTCTTCCACTACTTACAATGTACTTTGGAACGGTTTAAAAACTGATTTCTTTGTGCCAAGGAAAGGACTTCGACAAGGAGATCCAGTCTCCCCTTTTTTGTTTGTACTATGCATGGATAAATTATCTCATATTATCTGTGATGCTGTCAATGCACATAAATGGAAGCCAATTTTTGTTGCTAGGAATGGCCCCTCTGTGTCTCACTTGATGTTTGATCTACTATTATTTGGTGAAGCTACTGAAGATCAGGCAAGATGCATGACGGATTGCCTAGATAAATTTTGCACAGCATCTGGTGAAAAAGTGAATAGGAGCAAGTCTTCAATATTTTCTCTCCTAAAGTGCCTCATGAAAGGAGAAGGAAAATTCAAGATGTTACAGGAATGAAAACATCAAATGAAATAGGGAAATACCTTGGTCTTCCTTTATCAAGAACGAGGAAATCAGTTGAGAAATTTCAATACATTGTTGATAGAGTTAAATCTAAGTTAGCTTCTTGGAAAGCTAATTGTCTCTCTATAGCTGGAAGGATTACCTTGGCAAAATCTGTGTTGAGCTCTGTACCAGTTTATCCAATGCAAGTCTTTCAGATTCCATTAAGCATATGTAATGAAGTTGAGAAACTTCATTTGGGGCAGCCAACCAAACGGACACGGGTTCCATGCTATTAGCTGGGAAAGACTAGCACTCCCAAAGGCATATGGAGGTCTTGGTTTCAAACGCCTCTCATCTTTTAATCAAGCTTGTGGTGCTAAACTGGCTTGGAATTTGATTGTGGGGTCAAAAGGACTTTGGGCTGAGGTGCTAAACTGTAAATACATGATGAGGAATGAGGAAGATTTGTTGACAGCTCTGACCAGTGACTCACCACTTTGGAAATTCACATGTCAGCAAAAACCTATCGTGGAGGATGGCACTAAATGGCAAATTAGAAATGGTCGGGCAGTTAATTTTTTCACCGACTATTGGCTTTTTCCAGATAAAAAAATTGAAGATATGTGCCTTAGAGCTATTTCTGAGGAAGAGGGAAGAAGTTATGTAGCAGATTGGGTTGCACCTGGGAGCTGGGACTATAGCAAGCTGGCTACGATTGTCTCTGGTGAGGTTATGCAGAGACTGATTACACAATTTCCTCCAAAACCTGGAGCTGGATGTGATATTATGATGTGGTCTGGCACTAATGATGGTAGCTTTTCTATTAAAAGTGCATACTTTCTACTTGAAAATAATCCTCCACAACTCTACAGTGTTGTTTTTAACTATATATGGAGGTGGAAAGGGGTAGAGGGGATCCGAGTATTTATGTGGTTAGTTTTCAAGAATAAATTAGCCACTAATGCATGGAGAAGTAGATGGTCTTTGACATCTCCTTTGTGTGCATATTGCAATGAGGTAGCCGAGGATATTGTTCATATACTTGGAGATTGCTCTTACGCAACAACCTTCTATTCTCAATTTTTCTCTTCTTCCTTACTTGATTAGGTTGCTATCAATTTGAAAAGGCAAATGGGCAGATTTAGAGAGCTGGACTGGGATCTATTATGGGGTGTGTATTTGGAAGCTATGGACTTGGAGGAATAATGTCTCTTTTAATGATGGCTTTCAAAAACCTGTGGAACCTGGTAACAATAATTATGCAGACTTGGAAGGGATATGTTCAGACTTCTGAACTTGTTAATGGGGAGACACAAAACCAGAACAGTGAGCTACTTGTTTGGCAAGCCCCTCCTTCTGGTTGGGTGAAGGTTAATGTAGATGGGGCCATGTCTTCTTCAAATAAAAAGCTGGCTGTGGAGGAGTAATCAGAGATCAATATGGCAACTGGCTAGCTGGCTTTTCTCAGCCTTTGGGTTGCTGCAGTGCTTTTGAAGCGGAGGAGTGGGCTATATTCAAAGGGCTTCAACTCGTATGGGATATAGGATTTAAGAAAAGTACTCTTGAATCAGATTCTAAAATCTTAATGGATATGTTGAAGGTCAAATAAAAAACAAATGCATGCAGCCTGGTGCATTTAGAGATACAAAGTATGCTGACACGTAGTTGGGAATTAGAAATCAAACATATTAGCAGGGTGCAGAATGGTGTGGCAGACCGCTTAGCAAAAGGTGGTTTATCCAAATTATCTATTATTGATGCTTGTCCGATGCATTTGCGGACTTTGATTGACAAGGAACGTATGGGATTAAATTCCCCAAGATGCTAGTTTATTTAATGTAGGGCTATGCCCACTTTTGTAACCAAAAAAAAAAAAAAAAAAGAGAGGATAAAATCGATCAAACGTACCAGAATGGAATTTTTCCAACCATTTACTGAAATACACACGTGGATGCTGAAGAAGAGTTGGCGAAGTTAATTTAATCAAAAGACTTAAATGGGGTTTGGTGCATTTCATCCTGAGAAAAACGTGGCAATATGGATTAGATTACGTAGTCAAAGTGAAGTGAGCTAGCTAGTCCATATTCCACCATTAATTTGTTTCGGTGTGATCCATTAGGTGGTCACTGGTCAAACATTCTTTTCCTATCATGAAAAGTCAAACACATGTTTCTTGGCTATAACTTCATAGAAGTATATATCCAAAGTTTATAGTGGCTTTAAATATGCAAACATGCATGCGTCATGCATGGGAGCAAATGAGTAACGTGGGACATACACAAGGATGTCGAAGGAACAATATAGGTTATTTAATTGTGTTTGTCTGGCTGGTCTTCAGTTCTTAAATTTGAAAAGTCAATCAGATTGTGTTCTCAACGAGACAGCACTAAAGAGGTTGTGGCAAGTCGGTGCATGCTTTGAGCTTGGAATTTGTCTATCTGGCACCGATCTAATTGCTTTTACATATTCTTTTTTTTTTTTTTCACAAAGAGCTTTTACAAATGGAAAAATCCCATATAAAGCTACTTAAAATAGAAAAATTCTAAGTCAGGTTGGTGAATTCAATAAATTACTAATTGAGTTATTAACCCAATTTAGGATTTCAAAAGATGGGCAAAATAATTTTAATACCATCTTATCTCTCCTCATTAAAGAGTTTTATCACTCAGTGATTTATGTTTCCCAATATGTGTATATATCAAAATTAATTTTAATACAACAAAAAATGATTCATCTATAGTTCAAATATATTAACTATCATCATAAGAACAAAAACCTACAATATTTTGAACAAAGAGTTTATTTTATTAACATGAACACTTTTTTTTGTCAAAAAACTTATAATATGTCACCATAAGAACGATATATTTTAGTAAATATATTAATTAAGTATAAATTTTACTATGAGCCCGTTTGGTTCAACTTCATTGCATGCCTGCAATGGTAATCATGATTGCATTACCAAGAGAAGAGTGTTTGGTTGCTCTTTAGCATGGTAATAGGGTTTACCATGGTAATGATGATTACCAAAAAATTGGTAATCCTCATTCATACCTCCCCCCTATGAATCCTCATTACCATCCCATTACATGGTCTAAAAAGTTCAATTTACCCTTTAGTTTCCCTTGTCTTTGTTTCACTTATCTCATTTCACTTGCCGCATCATATCATAACTGCCACCGCCACAACCTCTTCCTCTTACACCGCCGTTACCTCCACCCTCTGTTGCCACCACTACCTCCTCCACCGCCGTCACCTCCACCCGCGCCGCCGTCGCCTCCACCCCTAGCCTTGCCACCAGCCCTCCGCCCACCGCCACCGCCGCTACCTCCTCCTCCGCTGCCAACCTCACCCCTGCCACCCCGCCGTCGCCACCACCACCACCTTTGCCGCTGCCATCGGGCCACCGCCCGCCGCCACCTCTTCTAACCCCCACCACCCTCACCCCTACTGGCCGCCCGTCGCTACCACCGCCATCGGCCCATCACCCACCACCACCTCTTCCACCCCCACCACCCATCACCACTACTACCTCTTCCTCCTCCGCCGCTACCACCCCCGCCGCCACCACCCTCTCCCCCGCCGCCGCCATCGGCACACCACCACCTCCTCCTCCTCCTCCGCCACCACCCTCGGTCCCGCCACCCCCGCCCACCACCACCCCCACCACCTTCTCCTCCACCCTCGCCGCCGCCACCCCCAGCCACCGCCTATCGCCACCACCTCCTCCTCCACCCCTACCGCCCATCGCCTCCTCCATCCCCGCCGTCATCGGCTTGTAACTTTTTTCTACAAAGATTATATTAAAGGGTAAAATAGACTTTGTGTAATATATTCATTTTAAATAATTTTTAAAATATCAACTCATTGCATGTTGCTTAAAAATCAAATCAAACACTACCCCTGTAATTAATATTACATTGCATTACTATTGCATCGCATTGTACTGTACTGTAGGGTGTAATGGGATCGAACCAAATGGGCCCTATATTTTTCACACACACTTTATATAGGTTTTTTTTTGGAAATTTTTATATTGATGTAAACCGTTTTATGAAATTTTAAGTGCATTTTACATCTTTTTTTTAAAATATCCATAGAAGTATATGAAATTTACACACCCCTGGTTAAAAAAATAATTAATATTACTAATTTATATTAAATAATTAAATATTTAAAAATTTAAATATTTAAATATTAACTAAATTACTTTTTAAAAAGCTCACATTTATGTGTTAAGGAAAATTATTCTGGTTTAGGTTAATATTGATAAAAATGGCTTTAATTTCAATTATTTTTGCAAAGTGAAGTTGGAATGGTTATACTTTCTTTGTTTCTTTTTATTTTTTCTTTTTGGTTTTGTCTCACCTGATAAAAATAACTACATTATTTTAAAAAAAATCACATTTATTTTTTTTATCATTATTATCAATTAATTGATTTTCAATTAAAAATTATTTAATTGATATAAATGGTTCTATCATGGCATAGCATACTTGAATTATTCTTGATTATCATTTAAAAAAAAAATCATTTGATTTAGCATATATTAATGTTGATATATAGAGCTATAAAGTCATAAAGTAATAATACTCTTTTAAGAGGGGAGAAAAGAAAAGCGGGCAAAAAAGAGGGGGAAAAAGAGGAGCGGCATTAAAGTCATTTTACACAGATTTTGAAATCCTAAATTAATAACTCAATAAGGATTTATTGAATTTACCAACCTAATTTAGAATTTCTCTATTTTAGGAAGCTTTGTATGAGATGTTCCCTTTACAAATTCAATCACTATAGATCTTATCTAGAAAGTTTCTTTTCAATGTACTCCCCTTAGGTTCTATTTGGTAGGAAGGGAAGGGAAGGGAGGAAAAAAATTTTATGAGCTAAATTTAAAAAAAAATTGGAGAAGTGTGTAATCCCCTTCCGTAATTATATCCGAAATATGTGATTAAAGTGAAATAGAGACTAATAATAATCAAAACGTATTTACAATCCTATCAACCAGACGGGGTTTTCACAAACACAAATAACCTGGTCTCATATTCCCATTTTGAATACAATTACCACACGAAGATAAATCACATTCGTAAAAATATCAAAGTGCACAACATAATTCCCGGAAATCCCGGGTTCCACTTATTAGCTCAAGCTTTACATGGCGCAAACGCCATTTACAAATACTCATACAAGGGATCACACAAATCTATCTCGAATGCATAATCGAATATTCATCCCCATATACATATCCAAATTATGTACAATTATCCAAACTGTTAGAACCGGCTATTACCCAAGAGGGGGGTGAATTGGGTGTATAATAAAAACTTAAGAACTTTAGAAATCTTTTCGTATCTTAACGAAAACAATAAGTATGAAGGTTTATAAATCAACAGTTAGATTAAATAATATATGCTGGAAATATAAGAGCTTAGGGAAGAGAATATGCAAACTGTGATTTATCCTGGTTCAGTCCAATCTGTGATGGCCTACGTCCAGTCCCCAGGCTCCTCCTGAGATTTTCAAATCCACTATCTTCTTGTTTAATCCGGGCACAAGAAAAGCCTTTACAATCCCACAAGTTTAGCCGGGTACTTGTAAAACCTTTTACAAATCTCTCACTGAAATACTCCCCCTTACGGCAAGTCTTACGAGCAGAGCAATTCCGAAGATCTTCCTCTCCTGCTTACTTATGCAAGTCTTACGAGCAGCAACGTTCTCTCCTGCTTACACCCCTGTAAGTCTTATGAGCAGCAACGTTCTCTACTGCTTGCACCTTGTAAGTCTTACGAGCAGAATGTCTTACGGCAATTCTCTCTACTGCTTCCCCGTAAGAAAATCAACCCTCTCAAGGTCCCTCTACCTTGAGATCAACTCAGAAATATAGTTGAAGGTGTTTAGAAACTCTCTCACAGAGTGGATATAATACTCACTGAAGTACAATACAAATAATCACTCTCTCAATGATAAGTAATACAGAAACTGGAAAACAGAGAGTGTTTGGGTAGACGCAGAGAATTCATGTTATTCGCATGTTGGGTCGTTGCTCTGTTTTCTCTGTCTTTTTCTATCTTTCTCAGTTTTTCTTTCTTTCACAGTCACCCATTGATGTTGAATGGTTTCTCATTTATAGTTGATGAAGATGATGACCGTTGTAAGCATTCGTCCGTTGGAGTCCCACTACTTCATTTGACCGTTTGAGCATATTTGAAAAATCAAGGTACTATCCGTTGTGGAGCAAGGTGGAGTGTCTAGTTGGACAGCATGAAGATTCATTTTGAGCTGTACATCACGTTGTGGAGTGTTTTGTGTTCCAGACAGTTTTTCATGGTGGGTCCTTTGCTTGTCGTGTAACCACCGTGTGTAATCCATTTTATTTGAATCTGCAATCTGAATGTTTAATATCCTGTTTCACACTTGAAATATATGTTAGCTAACATTAAGAATCAATAACAAGTGAAAACACACTGATTCAATAACATATAACCATATTCGGATTGTTCGCTGTGAGACTTGGTGTTTTTGGTCTTCTTCCAGAATATCACTCGAGCATAAAATGGCTCACTCGAGTGATCTTCCATTTTTCCTTCATATGCTTCTGTTATCGGGTTGTGCTTGCATGAGATTTTAGAGAGACAGAATTCTCACTCGCGAGTGATCTACGGCCTCACTCGAGCACAACTCCTCCTGCTCGAGTGATGTTGCATTTTTCCACTGTGAGTGTCTTCTCGGGTCGTCACTCGCATACCATTTTAACAAGAGTGAGATTTTGTACTCGCGGGTGATTCGGTTCTTCACTCGAGCACACATACTCCTGCTCGAGTGAAACGAATATTCTCAGGAATCTTGCCCTTAATACCATCACTCGCATCAGATTTGGAGAGAGATAAATTTTACACTCGCAAGTGCTGATGCGTTCACTCGAGCACATGAGGTTGTGCTCGAGCACACTTGCTCTTCTCTGAACTTCTTGACTCTCGGCCAAACACTCGCAGACCCTCACTCGCATGTGTGTTCGAGTGAGAATGACTTCTCTGCTCGAGTGCAACCTCAAGTGCTCGAGTGATGCGATTTTCTTCACGTTTCAGCTGCTTCTGGACATCACTCGCACGACATTTTCAGAGAGAAAGTTTTTACACTCGCGGGTGATGTGGGGCCACTTTAGAAAAATTTTGTCCATTTGATTCAAATGATGTATCATAAGAATGCTCTTGCCATTTGCATTCCAATGCAACAAGAATCAACTCCAAACTCGTTGTATTCTGCAAGTTATGATCGAAAGACTGTATATTTCGCTATACTGCACAAGCATCAATTTCCAGAAGGCATAGCTCCTAGAATATACGTTCAAATTATGCAAATTACCTATCCATGGAAAGCTCTTTGAGTCTTCTTTCATTTGGCACTGGTCTCGTCTCAATCCGATGTGTGGTTTGTAAGTTACGAGCAAAATACCGAACCTGTGTCGAAATATGACGGTGATTTCAGTTTCATTTTCGACTATTCATAACTCCTTCATTTGATCTTCTTTCAATGTGATCCTGGTGCCAATATTACGTGTTGGGAGTATTCTTTCATATGCCACTGGTTTCGGGTCAATCCGACGTGTAGTTTGAGAGATATGATCAAAAGACCAGACCTCGCTCAGGCTGAACGTAAAACAGAGTAGAACAGAGTATGCACCCGTGCTCGAGTGAAATGGTCTGTGCTCGAGCATGTTCTTCCTGTGCTCGAGCATAACACCTTGTGCTCGAGCATAACTCCTCTAGAAGTGCCAAAACTCATATATAAGTCATCTTAGCTTCATATTAACATATTCCAACCATTATTTGATCATAGAAACCTCCGGTAACATTATAGAAACCTCCAATATCACATCTAACAACTTGAATCTTGATATTCATGATAGATCTACCAAGTTCTTCATTCTTCAATATCTTTATTTTTTATCTTCCTCTTGATAATCATTCTTCATAATCCGAGTAGGCAGCTCCTTGACTATCTTCAATTTCTTTTCTTCTTCTTCCTCTTGTTCATTTTCATTAATTCAATCTTCTTCATTCTTTGCTTGACTAATCTACAAAATATGTAACATTAAATATAGTAGTTAGTCAAAGAAATACATTATATGAACTTTTTGCTCTTATCACTTAATATCTATATTTGACATCATCAAAACTAATCATATCTAACATTCTCCCCCTTTTTGATGATGACAAATCCTTTAAGAAAAATATGTCTGAATGAAGTGCAACATACATGTATAATGCAAAGTGCAAACATACATATACATATTATAATGCAAAGTGCAACATACATATTTTTCTTACATTTTTCTCCCCCTATTTGACATCAGCAAAAAGTTTGAAATATATAAAGAAGTAAGGCTTGTGAAGAAGTAAATAGAGTAGAAATTATTTTAATCAAAATGAATGAACCAAGAAAACAATTGACTCTCCCCTATATGAAGGAACTGAAAATAGATTTGGAGAGGTTTTCAAGAAAACTTTTGTAATCAAGATAAATGAAATATATAAAATGTATTCTTGAAAAGTAAAGAGAGAAGGTATAGAAATGCTCATGTAGATTTTGAAAATTGATGAAGCGCTCCATGAAGTCCGTTGCTTTATCCTTTGGCAATGTTAGGTCATGATGATGTGCACCACACTTCTGTTATGCAACTCAATATATATTCATGTGGTTGCCAGGATTCTCCAATTGAGTTGAGCTTCTGTTTAGCATGTTCAATGCTCATTTGTATTGGCATATGTATTTGTTGTTCTGAATGTTACAGCCAATATATATTCCTTGACTGAGCGTTAAAAACATCCTCAAGGTTGATAGAGTCTTCTTGTAGTATGTTGAGGAATGCTATTGCACAAAACAAATTCTCCTGTCATAAAATTTAAATCTTTCTTTGCAAAGAGAATTGTTAGTTCAATCAAGTAACAAACTATTCCTTTCCATATGATATGTTCAAATTATGATTGTGAAAAGAACAGTATAAGAGTAACTCATCATCAAAACTAATCAAGACATGGTGAATATAGATGAGTATATTAAAAGGATTTTCTTCTCAATAAGAGATAAGTTTTCAAGATATAAAACACACATGAATGTGAAGCTCCCCCTTAATTGATGCATGGTTTTAAAAATTTTAGGAAAACAATTAATAACTCTCCTGGATTGGATAAAACATTGGAAACTTTATATAGAAAATGATTTTGAAAGTATGAATATTTAGAGAGAAATCAAATTTGAAATATGTTAATGCTATTTAGAGGTTTTAAGAGATATAATCCAATATCATCTGAGTAGTCACTTGAGTGATTCTACTTGATCATTGCTTGATTGTTTACTCAAGTGGTGCAACTCAAAGAATTTGAATTAAGTAAGAATACAATACCTCACTCGAGTAATATCGTAATCACTCGAGTTATAATCCTCTGTAGTCCATTGATGCATCATGTCCTAGTCAATATTGGATGATGTGACTAGTACTGAGGGATTCTGAAGTGTAGTCTTCTGTGAGCACTTTAGGATACCAAGATGAGCTCAGAATAAGGCATTGGGATTCTAGTTGATCAAGTCACAGTGTTGTCTAATCTTGCCATTCACGGAAGTGATAAACTCAGCATGTTTGTGACAAGCTCTGTGTGATTGTTAAAGCTCCTCTCTCAAAAAGCCTTAGACAAATGGACCAAAGAATGAAGGATCATGGAGGCCAACTCTAGCAAAGTGTTGTCTCTCATTTATTGGCCTTGTTCACCATAGCTCTAGTATAGCAGATAATCCAGTGAAGATTAGACATAGAGCTAGGATAGTAGTTAAGAATCCTCATAGGCTCATCAAACTTGATGATTCTGTGCATCTCATCATTTTCCTCTGAACATCTCTGTTGGCTCCATATCATAGTGAAAATGTCTGATCACCTTGAAATGATAAGGAAGGTGGGTAGGCAACAAAGATTCATATTAGATAAATTTATTCTTGGCTCTGTGCTGCTTTGAAAATCTCCTAAGAGATCTTCCTTCTCTTTCTCTTTCTCTTTCTCTGATTGTATCATTAGCTAGTTATTTGCTAGTGGCGGGATGTCATTTCAGTAATATCACATATTCTGCTTCATCTCACGCTGCAATACTATCAGTCATGCCTTTTCTGTTAGCCTTTGGTCTTTGTATCCAAAAGTAGAGCATTTTGGTCAACTCCTGTAAAAGTATAAACATATGCTCTCTGGTACCCATCTTCTCTTGGGTCCGTACAATATTAGACATAGCAACTCTTATGCTCTTGTACAATTAAGCATATGATATTTGAGCAAAGAGTACTATAAACCAACAAAGACCAAGATATATTTTTACCCACTTAAATTTAAACCATTAGATCATGAAGGGAAACGAATCAATGAATGGTAATTTTCAAAGATCAATGAAGATTTGTAAATACATTTCATAGAAAATATTTCATTGATAAGATTTTCATGCAATAGATGTAAGTTGGATCAAAGAGAGTAGAGAATCTATCCATAATGACCAACTTTTATGAAATGATAGATCATAAATGAAAACAAATTTTCAAGAATGATAATGAGATATGCAAATTATTTCAAAATCTCAAATGTTCTTTCGAATCATAAATATGCATCATGACATTAAGATTTTGAATGCATGAAAACTCATTTATGAAGCTTGTTAAATACCAATGCTTATGCCAAAAACAATGGAAGTCAACAGTTATAAAATATATAAATATCAGAATGCTTCACTAAGGAGTTCAACTAAGATAACATGTTAATTATAAGAGTTAACATGTTGGAGAATTTTCTCAATAACAAAAGTCATATGAAAAATGAATTAGCCAAAATGGCTTATCTTGACATATATAAGCATGATGACTTCAATATTGATCAAGAGATAATCTTGCCTCTTAGTATTGCGTCTAAAAATGGATGAATATTTAAGGCAACAAGACTTTAAGTACAAGATTCTAGTTACTCAAAAGAATGGATGAAGACAAATGGTAATGCATTTGAGCAACAATATAAGTATAAGAATTTATGGATGATAAAGCACATACTCATTGATCCAAATGACTAGAGTTCTAGAAGATTATCCCGGTAAGTTATTCCACAATAATGGTTAATGCATTAAGATTCAATGCACTAATGAACATTTATAATGCTTAGAATAACGTGGCCAACTAATGATTTATGCATTAGGCACAAGGCTTTCACATATAAAATTCTTTTCTAGGGAATACACTTGAAACTCATATAGATAGTTAACTTGTTAGACATAAGATCTAACTTGTTAGAAAATAAAGATTGAGGAGTTCAAGTAGTAACATGTTTTAGATTAAGAAACAAGTATGTGAATGATGAGGAAAACTCTAGTGGATGGATTTGAAGCATTTCTGACTTTCAGTATATATGAATATTAACTTCCAATTTTGAAATAGATTTAAATGCAAACAAAATATGAAAAATTTTCAAATAAAGTGTATGCATTTTTAAGATGAATTGAAATCCAAGTAAATTTGTGAAATATGTGTTTCAAATTTCCAATGCATAGAAAAATCATGCACAATTCTATTTTGATATATTTAGCAATCTGAAAATATTTTGAAAAACCATAAATCATTGACTGCTAATGATATGTAGTAATGAGCAAGAATTTACCACTCAAATTGAGTTGGAAAGAATGAGTACGATGATTGAATTTTGAAATTACTCATACAGCGTACCTGGCTTGAGTGTAACTTGTAGACACCCAAGTTAATTTCCATCTCTTTGTATCTTTGTACTCAAGTCCTCCAAGATCACTTGAGTAATCCATGTTTTAAAGATAATTTATGCATTTATATCTGTGGCAATCACGAGTTCTTGCTGCACTTTCAGGTGAGTTCTCTATGCACTAAAGTGCGCTCCCGTCTAACTCGAGTATGTGACATTATTCTTGATGAACACGAGAGTGTCTTACACTCAAATGTCATGTTTCTTTTTCAAATTGTTCCTGCAAAAATCATATAACCATTTTTCTTCCTTGGGTATCCAATTCTACTTGGATCCACGTATGGTTAGCTTGAAAGAATCATAATTCAAATGCTCTAAGAATATAGTTAATTTTGAAACAATTGAGCATAATGAATTAAATATGTCTTTATGCATAAACATTGTTTTCTCATGAAGTATGTATATGCATAACAAGTTAGACTAACAAACATTGCAACTCTTTATGTATGATTTTTCTAAAGATTGTAAAAATTTATGTGCAATGCTTATATCTAAGGTAACAAGTAACAATGTATAAACCTCAATAAATATTTAAAAAAACAGCATAGGAGTTTTTATCATTGTGTACCTTTGCCTTAGATATTTGGAGGATTGCTTTTGTTTACCCATTGCATCTTTCTATGATGTTGAGGTTCTGTTTTTGCATATTTGGCTTTGGGATTATGCAAAGCTTTCTCATGTGATGTAGGCTTCGAGAATCTTTTTCTTTGTGAATGAGAGATCCTCCTCTTCTTGTTCTTCTCAAGATAGTTGAATGGTACATTGTGGTAGCCCTTCGTTGAGGTAGAACATACTCCTTTTATCCATTGCTTCTTTCTCTGTTTATACTCTGTAACTCCAGCAATGGGTGCCTTGAGAGTTCTCCTTTTTGATATAAGTGATATGAACCTTTTTATTGGCGCATGAGAAACTCTTGGCTTATTCTTTATCTTCTCCGTACCCTTATGTCCATTCTTCTTATAATCAGTCTGCACACATAAAGTACTAGATGGACATTTTGGTACCCACATATACTTGGGTCCTTGATTGTTAGTATTAAATCTTACATGTTTCTTTGGTACCCAAATATACTTATTTCTCACATGGGAATTTCTTCTAATATAGCATGTATGAGAAATATGACCGGATTTGCCACAATAATTGCAAATTGTATCAAGATATGCATTATAGGATATCATACAACTATTATATCGATCATGAGAGTAGAAATTCGAATGGATTTGATTTGAACATTCTTTCTTCCCTACAAACTTTCCAGCATATTTTAAAACATTTTTTCTTTTCTCAATAGAATCAACAATTGGTTGAGAAACAAACTTTTGTAGATTCTGAAAATCATTTTTATGAAAATCACACAAAGAATTGGAACTTTTTACCTTAAGTTCATCTTGAGCTCCGGAGAGTGATTTTTCATGTTTGTCCATAATGAACTCCTTTCGGGAATCCTCTTCTTCTTGTCTATCCATGTTGACTGTATGGAAGTGTTCTATGATTTCTTCATCTTTATCATCAACTTCCAATTGTCCATGCACAGTAGATGCGTAGTGTGTAGTTTCACACGAACTGTCAACACTTTCAACTTCAACAGAATTGTTAGAAGCATAAATAGAATCAAGAGTGTCCCAGATATGTTTAGCATTAGAACAAAATCTAATTTTCTCAAAATCATTTTCGGTTAAAGCATTATACAGAATTTTCATTGCTCTAATGTTCAACGAAAACATTTTCTTTTCACTTTCTGTCCAATCCTTTCTTGGTTTGAAATCAAAAGCTTTTGTAAAAACATTCCACATATCAAAATCAAAAGCTTTTATAAAACTAGTCATTCTAGCTTTCCAAAACCAAAAATCAATATCTTTCAAAAACGGAGGGACTGTATAATCAAAACCTTCTGAAAGTATAAAACACCCAAAATCAGCCATTGTAACTCTTGAGACGGTTAAGTCCTTTAAACAAGAGCCCGGGCTCTGATACCAAATGTTAGAACCGGCTATTACCCAAGAGGGGGGTGAATTGGGTGTATAATAAAAACTTAAGAACTTTAGAAATCTTTTCGTATCTTAACGAAAACAATAAGTATGAAGGTTTATAAATCAACAGTTAGATTAAATAATATATGCTGGAAATATAAGAGCTTAGGGAAGAGAATATGCAAACTGTGATTTATCCTGGTTCAGTCCAATCTGTGATGGCCTACGTCCAGTCCCCAGGCTCCTCCTGAGATTTTCAAATCCACTATCTTCTTGTTTAATCCGGGCACAAGAAAAGCCTTTACAATCCCACAAGTTTAGCCGGGTACTTGTGAAACCTTTTACAAATCTCTCACTGAAATACTCCCCCTTACGGCAAGTCTTACGAGTAGAGCAATTCCGAAGATCTTCCTCTCCTGCTTACTTATGCAAGTCTTACGAGCAGCAACGTTCTCTCCTGCTTACACCCCTGTAAGTCTTATGAGCAGCAACGTTCTCTACTGCTTGCACCTTGTAAGTCTTACGAGCAGAATGTCTTACGGCAATTCTCTCTACTGCTTCCCCGTAAGAAAATCAACCCTCTCAAGGTCCCTCTACCTTGAGATCAACTCAGAAATATAGTTGAAGGTGTTTAGAAACTCTCTCACAGAGTGGATATAATACTCACTGAAGTACAATACAAATAATCACTCTCTCAATGATAAGTAATACAGAAACTGGAAAACAGAGAGTGTTTGGGTAGACGCAGAGAATTCATGTTATTCGCATGTTGGGTCGTTGCTCTGTTTTCTCTGTCTTTTTCTATCTTTCTCAGTTTTTCTTTCTTTCACAGTCACCCATTGATGTTGAATGGTTTCTCATTTATAGTTGATGAAGATGATGACCGTTGTAAGCATTCGTCCGTTGGAGTCCCACTACTTCATTTGACCGTTTGAGCATATTTGAAAAATCAAGGTACTATCCGTTGTGGAGCAAGGTGGAGTGTCTAGTTGGACAGCATGAAGATTCATTTTGAGCTGTACATCACGTTGTGGAGTGTTTTGTGTTCCAGACAGTTTTTCATGGTGGGTCCTTTGCTTGTCGTGTAACCACCGTGTGTAATCCATTTTATTTGAATCTGCAATCCGAATGTTTAATATCCTGTTTCACACTTGAAATATATGTTAGCTAACATTAAGAATCAATAACAAGTGAAAACACACTGATTCAATAACATATAACCATATTCGGATTGTTCGCTGTGAGACTTGGTGTTTTTGGTCTTCTTCCAGAATATCACTCGAGCATAAAATGGCTCACTCGAGTGATCTTCCATTTTTCCTTCATATGCTTCTGTTATCGGGTTGTGCTTGCATGAGATTTTAGAGAGACAGAATTCTCACTCGCGAGTGATCTACGGCCTCACTCGAGCACAACTCCTCCTGCTCGAGTGATGTTGCATTTTTCCACTGTGAGTGTCTTCTCGGGTCGTCACTCGCATACCATTTTAACAAGAGTGAGATTTTGTACTCGCGGGTGATTCGGTTCTTCACTCGAGCACACATACTCCTGCTCGAGTGAAACGAATATTCTCAGGAATCTTGCCCTTAATACCATCACTCGCATCAGATTTGGAGAGAGATAAATTTTACACTCGCAAGTGCTGATGCGTTCACTCGAGCACATGAGGTTGTGCTCGAGCACACTTGCTCTTCTCTGAACTTCTTGACTCTCGGCCAAACACTCGCAGACCCTCACTCGCATGTGTGCTCGAGTGAGAATGACTTCTCTGCTCGAGTGCAACCTCCAGTGCTCGAGTGATGCGATTTTCTTCACGTTTCAGCTGCTTCTGGACATCACTCGCACGACATTTTCAGAGAGAAAGTTTTTACACTCGCGGGTGATGTGGGGCCACTTTAGAAAAATTTTGTCCATTTGATTCAAATGATGTATCATAAGAATGCTCTTGCCATATGCATTCCAATGCAACAAGAATCAACTCCAAACTCGTTGTATTCTGCAAGTTATGATCGAAAGACTGTATATTTCGCTATACTGCACAAGCATCAATTTCCAGAAGGCATAGCTCCTAGAATATACGTTCAAATTATGCAAATTACCTATCCATGGAAAGCTCTTTGAGTCTTCTTTCATTTGGCACTGGTCTCGTCGCAATCCGATGTGTGGTTTGTAAGTTACGAGCAAAATACCGAACCTGTGTCGAAATATGACGGTGATTTCAGTTTCATTTTCGACGATTCATAACTCCTTCATTTGATCTTCTTTCAATGTGATCCTGGTGCCAATATTACGTGTTGGGAGTCTTCTTTCATATGCCACTGGTTTCGGGTCAATCCGACGTGTAGTTTGAGAGATATGATCAAAAGACCAGACCTCGCTCAGGCTGAACGTAAAACAGAGTAGAACAGAGTATGCACCCGTGCTCGAGTGAAATGGTCTGTGCTCGAGCATGTTCTTCCTGTGCTCGAGCATAACACCTTGTACTCGAGCATAACTCCTCTAGAAGTGCCAAAACTCATATATAAGTCATCTTAGCTTCATATTAACATATTCCAACCATTATTTGATCATAGAAACCTCCGGTAACATTATAGAAACCTCCAATATCACATCTAACAACTTGAATCTTGATATTCATGATAGATCTACCAAGTTCTTCATTCTTCAATATCTTTATTTTTTATCTTCCTCTTGATAATCATTCTTCATAATCCGAGTAGGCAGCTCCTTGACTATCTTCAATTTCTTTTCTTCTTCTTCCTCTTGTTCATTTTCATTAATTCAATCTTCTTCATTCTTTGCTTGACTAATCTACAAAATATGTAACATTAAATATAGTAGTTAGTCAAAGAAATACATTATATGAACTTTTTGCTCTTATCACTTAATATCTATATTTGACATCATCAAAACTAATCATATCTAACACAAACTAGCAATGATAACCAACTTCCAAACTCAAATAACCCAAAAGGGGGTCCTTGCCGCCTTTGGTTGCCTGCTCCATCCTCGATCCACTACCCTGTCTAAAATGTTGGTAGGGGAGGGTGAGATTCTAGAGGATCTCAGTAGGTAAACATTACCAATATGCATGTATGATAAATGTATGACGCATGACATGCTTGCATTACATAACTCATGCTCACATAATGACATATTTGCAAGCTCAAGTTTCAAACAACATACTTATGGCCATAGCATAAACAGAAACATAGCTTTAAACATTCATATATATTACACATAATCATGCAAAGCAATAACATGCATCAACACAAATATCAAATACATGCAGGAGAGGTAAGTTCCATACCCTTGTACTTTCCATGTATGCTCCAGCACCAGCAACTCCCGATCAGGGTGAACATCAAACCCTATAACCAAAACAAGGACATAGGGTTAATCCCTTTTCCAACTCCTTAATTTCAAACACTTAAGTTGGTTATCTTTTACGACCTTTAGGTGGCTACTCAAAGCCTAAACACACACCTAAAAGATTGAGAGAAACTTGACCAAAGACCATCTTTTGAAACCTCCAAAATCCCATTTTTGATTGCATCACTCGAGTGATGGATGATGCACTCGAGTGATGGACGATCCATACCCGAGTGAGGATGGCTCACTCGTGCAAGTGCTTGGCCGAAAGCACAGATAGAAACCAGAAATACTCGCTGCACTTGAGTACCAAAATCAACACTTGAGTAATGCCCCCACTCTCACCCGAGTCCTATAAAGTGAAGCCAGAAAGTGACTACCCGAGAGCCATGAAAATCCTGAAGTAGAAAGGTGTACTCGAGCACCAACTTTGACACTCGAGTGACAACTCAAAACTCTCGAGTGCTAACACACACTCTTGACAAATTGGCTGTGAGTACTAACCCGAGAATCAGGCTCATACCACAACATACACATTGACTTGAGTGAGACACTTCGCACTCAAGTGATGACCCACTTCACTCACAGGTAAAGAACTGCACTCATGCTTTTCCACATGGAAGTGCAGCCAAAATCGAAGGTGAAAGGGAAAATATGACGCTGCACTCGAGTGACACCCTTGTGCACTCGAGTGACACCCCTGTGCACTCGAGTGAGGCTCTATTAGAAGCCAGAACTTAATAGATGACATAATTTTTCTTAACTTTCAACATATGTTTCCAATGGTTCCAAAACTCTAACACAAAGTCACTCCCACATAATTTCACACAAGGAACCCATTGGAAACCTGAAAACACACAAAATCACATCACAATAACATTTTCCCCCTTTGGTCACACTTATTACACATATTACCCAATTTTACTAACTTTTACTTCCAATGTTCTAAATCAATCCCAATGACCATTTTACATATTCAAACACCATTTTCAACACAAAACACATGTAATTCTCCCAATTACATGTCACACAAAACCAAGGCAAAATCCATAAATCACCAAAACTTAACCAAAAGTTACAAAACTTAGATCAAAAGAGAGCTCTGACTCACCTCTTCTTCTTCCTCAAGCTTGTTTCTTGATTCTTCATCCTCCAAATTTTCTCAAGCTTCAAAACACCTCCCTTCACAAATCTAAAACCATAGCAATGAAGCTTTCATCTCTATGAAAAACTTTATAGAAGATGATTTGGGCATAAGAGGACCACAAACCAACCAAAACTCACATTTTTCATTTCTCTTTTCTCCCCTTGAGCTTATGCGAACATGGAGAATGAGATGAGAGAGAGATAAGATTTTTGGCCTCCCCCAAGCTCCCTAGCCGACTTAGAGAAGAGAGGAGAGAAGGAAGAGTTGAAATCTTGACCATGATCTAAGGTTCGACATTGTGCCAAGTGTCACCATCTTGCTCCATCTTCCATGAGCTCACATAGGCGCGCACACACACACACACATGATTCCACCCCTTGATCTATTGCACAAGTCAATCTTAACCATTGATCTTGGAGTTACCAATGATTTTTCTCTTCAGTAACTGACCAATTGGTCGGTAACTTTATCATTTTGTCTCTGATTATGGCAATTCCTCTTGAATCACCACCAAACACATTCTCTCATTCTTTTAGCCACAATATGCGCCCTCCCTATATTTTAAGTCAATTTAGATGTTAATCCATAATTGAGCTTAAATACAGAGTTTCGGCACTGCTCACAATGCATACAAATCACAGTTCACATCATAATCTCCAAAAGGGTTATTTGTCACTAATCACATCCACTTTTGGAGTCATTAAACCCTTAATCGACATTTGGGATCCTACTAAATCGGGGCTTAGCAGTCCACTTATTTTAAGCTTATTCTTTAGCCTCAGATCTCAAAATTTAGGATATTACAAAGTGGGACTATAAAATTTTAATAAAGATAAGATGTAAAATAAAGGAGTATGAAAAACTAATTAAAGAATTCCAACCCCAATTTTTTAATTTTTTAAAATCCAAGTCATGAAAATTTTCCCTCCTTTTCCTCCCCCTTCATATCCCTCATACCAAACATCCCCTTGCACTATTTATATTATTTATAAGTTATTTCTAACATGTTTCACATAATATTAACTCTCATTTGTTAGTGCAAGCATTTCACCTAAAAGGGGGGAAGAATTGGATGATACCAGAAATTTCATTGCGTATAAGAAAATTGATAGAATATTTAAAGCAGTTGAGAGCAAAGAGAAATATCACCGAAGTGTACACCGGGAGTTATATTGGTTCCGCCACAACCACTTTGACCTATGTCCAGTCCTCAGAGCGTCTCTGAGAGTTTCACTATATTCTCCAAGATTCAGTGGGTTCTTGGCACCTCAGTACACAGCAAGTTCCTTCACCTGGACACTCACTCCTCCTTACATGTTGTAATCAAATCCCCAACTCAAGGTTCCACAATCTTAAGTTATCTCAATAACAAATATTGAGTTTGTAATGAAAAACTCTCTCATAGAGCAAATATATAATCACTGAAGTACAATGAATGAGTCTAAGAAAACAAAACACTAGAGTGTGTTGATCAGTGTATATTCGTGTTTTCTCAGTTCTTGTGTGTTGTTTTCTTCTCTTTGAATGCTCCATATATATATATATATAGATAATTTGTAGTGTTCGTTGGAAGCAATTCAAACATGTCCGTTAAAGTCGCGTAGCAATAGTTGACCATTCTTCAAATTTTAGAACTATCCGTTTGCGGTAGGTGAGATCTTACACTCTTTATTTGACTTTATTCTTCTTGCGTGATCTCTTCATTGTTTCTCTACAAATATACTTAGGATACTATGCAATAAAGAGTTAATCATATAGATAAATCAATAAACATTCAGTTAAAAATATAATTTCTGGACTGCCTTGTTAGGTCTCATGTTTTGATGATAACAAAGAATATTATGAAAAAGATTTGGTTAATAAATAAGTTTGAACAAACTAATAACAGGGAAAATCATCACTTGAAGTAAGCATTGGAGTAATGAAGAAAGGCCAAGAGAAAAAGCTGAGAAACTTGATCAGAAGCTAGTTTTCTAAGGCATTACTCAAGTAAGTACTCGAGTAATGAGACAAAACTTGAAGTAACCAGAGATACCTTCAAGTAACCTGCCAACAATACTCGAGTAAGTACTCGAGTAATAGTGTAAATGTTTTCAAGTTGCTCTCAGCCTGCCAACGTTACTCGAGTAGCACTCGAGTAACCAGGTAAATCATTTGGAGTTGCTCTCGGCCTGCCAACGTTACTCAAGTAGCTACTTGAGTAACCAGGTAAAAGCTTTCAAGTTACTCTCGGCCTGCCAATGATACTCGAGTATGTACTCGAGTTACTCTGTTTCAGAAAATGTGTTGCTCTCGGCATTTTGAACCCTACCAACGTTACTCGAGGAGCTACTCGAGTAACTCACTGTGGTAAGTAAAAACCTGAAGGTAGTACTCGAATAACTTAATCTATTTTTATCATACTTCACTCGATGTGCTACTCAAGTATGCAGGTATTTAATGATTCATTTTAAGTAGATTACTCGAGTAAGTACTCGAGTATGCAGAATTATTTTTGAAGAAAAACCTCAAGTCATTACCCGAGTAAACTATGCACATAGATTGAGTTTACTCGAGTATGTACTTGAGTAACAAGGTAATCAAACTTGAAGTGCTCTCGGCCTTGAAATCCTGCCAACATTACTGAAGTAAAGCATCGAGTAACAAAAGTTTATTTGAAGGTTTACTCGAGTTGCTACCCGAGTAACCTATGAAGAAAAGAGTGCATTACTCGAGTAGGTACCCGAGTAAACATGCATTTCCAAAGGTTTGATATTTTGTTTATTCCATGCACTACCCGAGTAATCTTATATTTGTATGTTGACTTGCAGTTCATCAAAGTTTTCACGATGATACTTGAGTAAGTACTCGAGTAAACTTTAATGAATACTCGAGTAGTACTCGAGTATGCAAACCCAGAAATTCAGAAATCATTCCAACGTTCATTGTTTTGTTTCCTATATGATTAACCTTTCATTATATTATTATTCTTAGATAAACAATGAAGAGATCTTACCAAATAAAGAAAGTCAAATGCAACGTTCAAATGTCACCGACCGCCACCTACCGCAAACATATATCTTTCAAATACTGGAAAAGTCAATAGTGGTTGCGCACGCTCCAACGGGCATGAAGAAACATGTTCCAGCAATCATTACCAACGTATCTATATATATGGGAACCTCCAAACAGAGAGAACAACAAGAACACACACAAACGTATCATCAAGTTCATTACTCTGTTTTACATTATACTTGTAATTCTATGCTTCAGTGATTCTTTTTCACTCTGTGAGAGAGATATTTCATTCAAACTCAATATTTGTTATTGAGGTAACTTAAGGTTGTGGAACCTTGAGTTGAGATTGGATTACAACTTGTAAGGGGGAGCGAGTGTCCAGGCGAAGGAATTTGCTTGTACTGACGTGCCAAGAACCCACTAAATCTTGGTGTAACACCATAAATTTTATATTCACCAAATATATTGTAATTATTTGAGGAAACTCAATAAAATGGTGAATATTCATGAATTTGAAATTTATGAATTTTATAAATGTTCAATTTCACGGGAAATTGGGCAAAAATGAATATGGAATTAATTTGGGTGATTTAAAAAGCCTAATATTAAGGTCCAAAAATGAAGAAATATTAGAGAAAATATTTGGTCCAAAAATATATAGAAATTGGCCAAAGAAAAATAAGAGAAGAAATTGGATTGAAAAGGTAATGGCAAAATCGTAATTTTGCCAAATTATCAAAAAATTAATTATTTTTCCGATTAATTGAAGATAATTTCAATTAATTAAGGAAAATAAATGGAAAAATATATTTAGAATATTTTGGTCAATTTAATATGAATTTATGGAAAATTTGAGCAAAAATGCAATTTTGACCAAAATTGAGACTTTACGTGTATACGTAACCGAAACAAGTTGTGAAGCCAATTGAGACCATAGGGAGGGACCCCTAGGTGTCTCCTACATGTTGCAAGAGGAAGAAAATATTGGTTGGGATTAATGAGCTTGATTACACATACACAGGGTTTATTTACATAAAAGTGATTTTTGAAAGTTTTGGAAATTGTTAAATAATTAAAGTATAATGTTATATATATTATAAAACACATGTGCATCTTCCTCCTCAGCTCATTTCTGTTGCACACAGCAGCTGAATGAGGAGTGAGAACGTTGAGGTTTGTAGAGAGAGAAAGGAGAAGAAAAATCACAAGGTAAGCCAATTTCTCTGACGATTTAGATCCTAACGCGTGTAACTCCGATCCTAAGCTACTCCTCTTTGTTCTTTAAGGTTTGGAAGCTCAAAATCTGTTGTTGAGCACTTAGGGTTTTCAGAAATATTTGGGAAAAACTTGTGGGAGCCTAAGGTAACTTCCAAACCTTCGTATATTGTCTATTCTGGCTGCTGTGGGCAATTTAATCGGTGAAATTTCACCGGATTGCCATTGGTTTTAAATTTTGTAAAAGTGTGTTCCTAAGAGTTATGCTGCCCAATTTTAGTTCAAATGGTTGTTATAACTCAATTAGATGGTTAATAAAGTGGTTAGGAGTAGAAAGGAACGCGTTTACGGAGCCGAAATCGTAAAACCCCGATTTTTCCCGGAGAACTCATAAATTTCGGCCAGCTCTAGAAATGGGTCTTAGAGTTGGATTTTCAATGATTTGATGGTTCCATTGAGTTCAGGAGCGAAAATTAGGTGGGGTTACAGTTGGCCACTTTTTCGGAAAAGGCCGAAAAAGCATAATTACGAAAACGCCCCTGAAACCTTTAAATAGTGGTTGCCGAGGGCAATTTTGTCCTTTGGCAATGAATTTGATAATTCTGAGTCCGGAAATGGATTCCTTGGGCGGAAATATGTTAGGATAGGCTAGATTAGAATTTCGGGAAAAGTGCAACAGGACCGGGTACGGCGGGCCTGGGCCGGGTCCCCGGGGGTATTTTTGTAAATTTTCATTATAGACTCATATAACCCCAAGTAACACTATGGAAGTGTCTAAATGGTGCATTTGGAATTGTAGGATTCGATATTTGCCGCCCTCGGGAGCCAACTGCGCCGAAGGACGTCAGGAAAGGACAAGGTAGTAACTCTCTCTCTCTTATACTTTGTGTAATGCACTGTATGTGTGTTGTATCACTGTTTTATGATGATTTCTAATGCTGCTGCGGTTACAGCTGGTGATAGCTGTCGTTTACAGCGCAAGCTGTCGTTATTGTGATTACAGCGTAAGCTGTCGTGATGTTGATTACAGCAAGAGCTGTCGTATTGTGTATACAGTCGTGAGTGCTGTCATTTGTGGTGAAAACCATGTATCTGTGAATTGCTGCTGCTGTTGCTATTTGTGATTTATGTACATGCTTTGTGTTTATGCATTGTGTGAGTGGTTTGTTACTACTGAGATTCTCTCGAATCTCATTCTTTCCTATGACTAACATTTTAGATAGGGCGTGTGGCTCAAAGGAGAAGCGGCCAACCCAGAGCAATTAGGACCCTTGGGGGTATATAGTTGAATTGGAAATGTTGGTAATGTATTTTGAATTCGGGATTACTGTATATTTTGAATCAGGAACACTACATACGATTTTGGTTGTGTAATCCCCTAGTGTATACTTATAAACCTTCAGGTTTTTATGTATAGAAACCGGGAGTTGCCGGGGATGCGGTTATACACTATGATATGATTGAATGTATATTAACTGCACAGGTAATTATATTCGAATATTGAAATTGAGACCAGGATGGGAAAAAGAGTTTTGAAAGTTTGTGAAAATTTTACTGTGAGACAGAAAGTTTAAAACGAGTTTAAAGCATCCAATGGTCTCTAATCCGATTTAAATATGTGTTATCAAATTATAATTACGTGTTTAAAGTCAGGGGGTTACACTTGGAAGTTATAGTAAAACTCTCAGAGAAGTTCTGAGGATTGGACGTAGGTCAAAGTGGTTGTGGCCGAACCAGTATAACTCTCGGTGTACACTTCGGTGATATTTCTCCTTACTCCTTATTGCTTTATATTCACCGTCAAGTTTTTATTTGCAACGAAATTTTAGTATCACCCAATTCACCCCCTCTGGGGTGAAACGCTTGTTCTAACATGCCTTACTTGAGTGGCTACTCGAGTGATCATATTTATTACTCAAGTGGTCTCTCGAGTAAACCTATCAAAAATATAGCAGTGAGTAATTCAACATTTTACATAAGATATTACTTGGGTAAGATATGGAGTGAGATATATTACAAACCTTAGAAATATCTGATTACTCGAGTGACCATGTCTTTTCTTCACAAGTTACTCGGGTACTGACTCTAGTAATCTGATTACTTGAGTGGCCAGGTGTTTTCTTTAGATGTTACTCGAGTGCTCCCTTGAGTAGATTTCCAATAAGTTTGCAGATTACTTGATTATTTCCTCAAGTAATATCATTTAAATCTTGGTCGAGAGTTTGCTTACTGATTACTCGAGTGACCCCTAGAGTAATGCTTTAAATAACTCTGCAGATTACTCGAGTGGTCCCTCGATTAATGCCTTTTTCTCACCTGGTTACTCGAGTGACTACTGGAGTAAAGTGTGGCATTTCTTGGCCGAGAGCTACTGGAAGATTTTTGACCTGGTTACTCGAGTGGCTACTCGGGTGATGCCTTTGCAAATGATGTTACTCGAGTGGTTACTTGAGTAATGGTCCATATAAATTTGCATATTACTCGAGTGGTCCATCGAGTAACTTCTTCCAAATTTTGACAGTGCTTCTCTGGATGAAATTCTCCATGATTACTCGAGCGCTTACTCGAGTAACAGCTTCCCTTACTCTAGTGGTCACTCGAGTAAGCCTTTACAAAATTTGCACCTCCAGTGCTTACTTCAAGTAATGTTTTGCTACTTTGTTCAAATTCATTTGTTTGTCATCAAATCCTTTTATATCATTGATCCAATCTTTGTTATCATCAAAACATATGGAATCTAACATTCTTCCCCTTTTTGATGATGACAAAACTTGGTGATTTTGAACAAAGTTTTCCTAAATTGAGTTTTCAAACATAGCTTCGTAAATACTTTTCATATGAAATCTTTTGTTCAATTTAACCTTGAAAGCTCTTTTGAAATAGCTTATTAAAGATCTTTTCAAAGTTTTTGTTCTTATTTATTTGTTCACCTTGCATACACAATAAAAAAACACATTAGTCCCACAATGCAATATATTTAAATGAAATTTAACTTTAATGACATAAAGAAACAAATTGCATAAAGAAGAATTCTTTACATAACCAAAACTTTAGAATTAAAAAAAAATAAAAGTTTAAAAGCATTAAAAGCACCCTAAAGCCCCATACACCCAAATCCCAATACATTAACTCAGTCATTCATCACAAAATCACTCAGGTTTTTCTCCCCCTTTTTGTCTTCATCACAAAGGTGGAATCAATCATGAGGAGGAGTAGGTGGCTTAGCTGCTGAGATAGGAGTGACAAGAAATACCAATGATTCATCTGAACTATTTGAACTTGAAGGATATGAAGATGATGGTTCAGGGTCAGGAAGGTTTACTGGCGATGTCTGAAGATCCTCTGGAGGATTTATCGGAGATGAAGGGTAAGGAACCAAAGAAGTAATTTCTACTTCCTCTATAGCAACCAGCGAAGACTCAAGCACCTCCTCAGTGCGTGTAGGTGAGGCAATGGGAGTAGATATGGGCTCTGGCTGAATAGGAAGAGGTGGATCATCAGTGGTAATGTGGATTGGCTCGGATGTGTCAGGGTCAGGCATAGAGAACAAGACATTACTGGGTCCAATCTCAGAGGGTCTATGCTCAGTGGGTATAGAGGGTCCAGGTTCAAGGACAGGTATGGGCTCAGGAGTAATAGAAGGATTAAGAATAGAGGAGCTAGATGTCATAGCATCAAATCTGGCAATAGTGGATCTCAGAAACTCACCCTGGGCATGCTGTTCAGCTAGCAACTCTTCATGCCTCTTATCCATCCTCTCCATAAGTTGTCCCATCTTCTCATTCACATAGGTTATCAACTCCGCATTGGTATTAATGTCAACATGAAAACTGTAACACCCCAAATTTTGATTAAGGGCTAATGAGGATTATTGAGAAGGTAATTGTGATTTAGAGTGGATTAAAGTTGAATTAATATATATTGGTGACAATATTATTTAATATGTCATAATTGGAAAATTGGAAGAATGGAATTATTGGCATAAGTTGGTAATTAATGGGGAATTAATTACTAACTAAAAGAAAATGAGAAGTGTAATTAAAATGGCTAATGGAATGATTAGAGAGATTAATTGGTGACTAAGTGTGTGAGAGCTAATAGGAAAATGACATGTGGCAAAGTGGGTGTGAGAGGGAGATAAAGAAAAGTCAAAAGAGATTAAAGAATGCATTTCTCTCTCCTCTCTTCCTTCTTGTGCGCTGGAAAAACTGAAAAGGAGGGAGTATTGTCATCATTTGTGCTTCTTCTTCACTCCTCCTCCTCCCTCTCTCTCCTTCTCTCTCTCGCCATTGTTGCAGAAATAAGGGGGGGAAAAGCTTGCAAAAAGGTAAGGAAAATGGCTTCTATTGCTCAAACTTCCTTCTTTAATATTGATCCTTGAATGAAGAGCTTCATTTTGATGGTTGTAATGTGTTCATTGGTGTTAGTTTGTGACCTCAAGAGATTGTGAAAGTTGAAGAATCAAGAAATCTCTTTGGCAAAGTGAAAGAGGTGAGTGTTATCTCCCTTTTGATATATATTTTGTGGATGTTGGTGAGCATTGATTTTTTTGGAAATTTCTGCCCTATTTTCGAAAATTAGGGTCTTAGTGAGTTTGGCATGTTGTGATCATGGAAATGGTATATTGTGATGTCTTTTGGACAAATGGATTGGTTTGAATCATTCAAAGTAAAGTTTGGGAACTTTGTGTTGGTTTTGGTGTGTTGATCAAAACAGGGCATGTGGTTAGATTGTGAATTTGGTCATTTTGAGATTATCAATGTGTTCCTTGTAGAAAATTGTATGGGAATAAGCTTGGTTATTGATTTTGGAGTCATCTAACACTTTGGTAGAAAAGTTGGAAAATGCTGTCAATGTGAACTCTGTCTGGGAAGTTTATTTGTGTGGACGTTTTGAATGACCAAATGATTTCAGAAAATTGTGAAACTTTCCAGTCTTAAATTTCACATCCCAAGCTTCAAAATGGACACATATTTTGTGTCATTTCGTTTAGTATTCTGAGAGTTATGCTTTGCCAAAGTTTGGTACAAAAACAAAACTCTGTTTTGGAGAAGTGTGTAGTTTTTGGTGATTCTGTATTTTTGTAGTGATATATAGTGAAGGGCTATATTTTTCCTTGAAAGAGGACTCATATACCTTTCATTTGGCTTTGGCGTTTTGATTTTTCTACAATTAGATATGATTTTTCGAAGTTCAGCCAAGAGTCAGGAAATTTCTTGGCCGCGGCCCATGAGTGGCTGGCCGCGGCCCAAGCCTTTCTGGCTTGATTTAAGCCACGGCCCAAGGGTGGCTGGCCGCAGCCCACGGCCTTCTGACCATATTTGGGCCGCAGCCCAAGGAAGGGCTGGCCGTGGCCCACCCCTGTGTTTTAGCACTTTAAGTTTTTGAAAAGAGATCTTCACCCTATTGTTTCCCAACCTTTTAGGGGTTTTATTAGAGGTATTTGTGGCTTCTTAAGGGTCATTATTGATAACCAAATCTAAGTGTTGAAGAGTTAATTGAGTATTGGAATAGAGAATAATGTTTCATCCTTAATTAAGACTTTAGGATTTGATATCTTCCCGGAGCATAGAAGGCCTGTGCCTGCTCAAGGAAGGAAAGACAAAGGTAGTAACACTTTATCTTATATCATGTGTATTGCATTGCATGTGTGCATTAGTCATTGAATACAGTGAAAGTGAAGCGGACGTGGGGAAAGCCCGGACTCGATTATAGTGAAAGTGAAGGGGACGTGGCGAAAGCCCGGACTCGATTACAGTGAAAGTGAAGGGGACGTGGCGAAAGCCCGGACTCGATTACAGTGAAAGTGAAGGGGACGTGGCGAAAGCCCAGACTCGAATATTGATAAAGTGATGGGGCGTGGCGTAAGCCCGACCTCGTATATAGTGAAGGGAACGTGGCGAAAGCCCGGTCTCGAATATTGATTGCTGCATTGTGATATATATGACTTGCTTTGTATATATGCATCATATAAATAAACTGTTGCTACTGGGATTCTCTAGAATCTCATTCTTTCCAAATAACATTTTTAGACAGGGCAAGTGGATCGAAAAGCAAGCAAGTGGCAAAGGACGATTAGGACTGCCAGCGGTAGTCTTAGCTATATATTTTGGTTTTATATTGAATTGGTTATCATTCTGGATCAATGTAAATATATTGAATAGAATTGTAGTGCTATAGTTTTGTGTAATCCTCGGTATGGATACTGAGAAGGGCAATGATGCCCTGTATAAACCTTTAGATTAATTTTATTATCCCAGGTGAACGTCGGGAATTGTGCTTACTCTGATATTGTATATGTAACAGACCGAACAGGCCATTTGTTTTAATGAATGAAATGAATGGAGATCCATTTGTACAGGTGTTTTAAAAAGTTTTTATTTGTTCCAGATTTCTCATTCGATAATTAAATGTGCTTAAACGCTAATCCCGGCCTGATTATCGAAGGGGGTTACATTATGAAAACTCTTTAAAATATTCTCCATGAATGTTTGCATTGCGACACCAAAGAAGGATGGAGAAGATGTGTTGGCTGGAGCAGAAAACTGTGTGTCATCCATTCAACTAGTTGATGTGTCAATATTCTTTTTCTTAGGACTCGCTTCTAGAGGAGTCTTCAAAGGAATCTCAATATTCAACTTTCCAATTTGATTCCTCCCCGCTGGTGTTATCCTCTCAATCGGCTCCATACTCTCCAAATACCAAATCTTATTCTTCTTGAGGAACAAGGAAATAAGTTAAGGATAAGGCATTGGAGTAGTGGGTTTTCCTTCATACCTATATCTCTTAATCTCATTGAAGATATATTCTCCCAAGTCCTTTTGTTCTTTGAGGATCAATGAGGTGAATTTCCTAAAGTCCCTCTCAATTAAATGAGTGAAGTTATTGGATTTGTTCACCATGGCTCTAGAATAGATATACCATAGGACTCGATGAAAATCACTCATATCACTTGGATTGAAATTGAGGGGTCCCACTATCTCACCAGGTCTTAGGATAGAGAATATCTGGTTTGAGTCAAGGTTAGGGTAATCATTATCAGGAGGGTTCTTTATTCCTAACTAGGTACTGATTCTGGAAGGTGAGATTAAAATTCTCTGTCCTCTGACCTTTGAAGTCATTTCATCTTCCACAGACTTCCTAACAGGATCATTTATAGGTTCAAGGTTACAATAAAAATGCCTCATGACTTTGGTGCAAAATTGGAGTTTAACAGAGAGCCAGGGCATGTAGAAATCAAGATAGGGCCTCAGATCGAATTTCAATACCTCTTGAAGAACCTATAGTCAATGTAATGCATCTTGCACACATTTCTTCTTGCAAAATGACTCAGGTACTTCTGAGATTCCTCAAGCTTGCTTATATTGAATCCCTTTGGAGGAAATGTGATTTCTTCATCCCTTTCTTCTGTTTTCCTTGAAAATTTCCCTTTTTTTGCTTCCTTAGATTGGAAAGCTTCCTCAAGCATGCCTACCATGTCTTTGGTAAGCTTCTCATTAATCTTAGGCTTTTTCAGATGCTCAGGAGAGAAGGTAGGTGTGTCGGATGAATTAGAAGAAGGAGGAGATATCTCTTTTGTTGCTTTGCCTTTTCTAGGAGGTGAACTCTTCTTAGATTGAGCTCTTGTAGCAATGGGCTCCTTAATCACAACCCCTTTCACCTTTGGCTTGGTTTGCGATTTGGCTTTGGCTTTAGGTTTAGGAGAGATTTTTCTTTTCTTCGTGGGAGGAGAGGAAAGTGAATCAGAGGGTTGATATGGTTCAGAGGACTCAGAAGGAATGCTAAGATTGGGAGATTTTGTCCTTACCATTGTGATTTGAGAAAATCAATGATTTATAAAAAACAGAGACCGAGCGTCGTGAGATTAGGGCAGATGATTCAGTGCAATCTGAGAGGTTTTTGTAAGTATAGATCACTGGGTTTTGATGGTTATAGGAAGAGAAAAAGATTTTGAAAAGATTTTGTGAGAGGACTTGGAGAATCACTCGAGGAGATTTTATGAGAAATGACTGAGTATCGACTGAAATATCCCTAAATCCCGACATCACTCGAGGGCTTACTCGAGTAATCATCAACCTCACTCGAGTAGCTACCCGAGTGATCATACCAAAAATTTTAAAATGCAGTGAATTCAAGTGCGTACCTGGCATGAATAATATTGTAATTACCCATGTATATTCCCTCGATCATTTGATGGCTCTTTAGAACAGATTTGAGCTGAAACTCAGCAGTTTTGAGATCTACACCCAGGTTCACTCGAGGCCTTACTCAAGTAATATTGACATTCACTAGAGGCCTCCCTCGGGTAATCTATCTCTTCACCTTCTGACTATTTATTTCCAACCGTTGTGCCATTTCATTTGAAATTAATGCTTCACTAGCACATTTCCAAGTTCATTACTCGAATGGCTACTCGAGTAATGCATCCATTACTTCAAGGTGTCACTCCAGTAATGCTCATTACTTGAAGTTGTCCCTCCAGTAATGTTGTCCTCAGTTAACCTCTGCTTTTCATACTCCAAAATAGAATATTATGATCTTGCAAAACAAATTACTAGAAACTCCGATGCTGAAGTTAGTAATAATCAAAACATCAATAAATAATATCATCTAACATTTTGTAAACACTAAATAACTTACAATTCATTGGGATTTATCATTCCTAATTCTCGTCTAATATACAAAAATTGATCTTTTGGAAGAGGTTTTTGAAGATGTCAGCTAGATAAAGATAAGTTGAAATGAATATCACTTTAACATCTTTCTTTTGGACATGATCTCTGATGAAGTGATGTCTAACATCAATATGCTTGGTTATGGAATGTTGAACATGATTCTTTGCCAAGCTTATCGTGCTAGTGTTGTCACAGTATATTGGTGTTTCTTTCAAATAAATACCAAGATCTTGGAGTTGTTGTTTTAGCCATATTACTTGTGCACAACAACTTGATACTGCAACATACTAAGCTTATGTTGATGAAAGAGACACTGTAGTTAGTTTCTTGGTAAACCATAACACAAGTGAGCCTCCAAGAAATTGGCCTTGTCCACTCATACTCTTTCTGTCCGTCTTGTATCCTCCATGATCCAAGTCTGAGTATGCAACTAGATATTCATTTCTTTATTTGGGATAATAGAGACCCAATTCTGGCGTGTCAGTAAGATATTGGAAGATACATTTGACGGTTTCAGCATGTGATTCTTTTAGTGCTGATTGATATCTTGCACACATGCCCACACTAAATTGAATATCATGCCTATTTGTAGTGAGATAGAGTAATGATCCAATCATTTCTCTATATTTTGTGATGTTGTAATCTTTTCCCTTGGCATCTGTATTAAGCAATGTGGTTGAGCTCATAGGTGTGTCCGTTCCATTTGCTTCATCCAATCCATACTTCTTCAATAGCTCTTTCAAATATTTCATTTGAGATATGAAAATTCCATTCTTTCTTTGTTTGATTTGCAAACCAAGAAAGAAATTCAATTCTCCCATCATTGACATCTCAAACTCCCCTTGCATTATCTCAGAAATTCTTTGCACATAGTTTCGTTAATAGCACCGAATACTATATCATCAACATATATTTGCACAATTAATATATCATCACGTTTTTATTTTGTAAAAAGTGTTGTATCAACTTTTCCGCGTATAAAACCTTGATCAATAAGAAATTTACTGAGCCTTTCGTACCATACTCTAAGAGCTTGTTTTAAACCATATAAAGCCTTTTTGAGTTTGAAAACATGGTCAGGTTTGGTTACATCTTTGAAACCCGGAGGTTGATCTACATATACTTCTTTCATGATGTAGCCATTTAGAAATGCACTCTTTACATCCATTTTATAAAGTTTGAATCCTTTTATGCATGCAAAGGCTAAGAGTACTCGTATAGCTTCCAATCTAGCCACTGGAGCATACATTTCCTCATAATCAATTCCTTCTTCCTGATTATAGCCTTTGGCCACCAATCTTGCCTTGTTTCTGAAAATAATTGTGGATTCATCAAGTTTGTTCTTAAATTCCCATTTGAAATGTCCTGGCTTTCCACATTCATAGCAGATGATGTGTTTCATATTCAGAAAAACTTTTGAATAGAGAAGCAACCGATCGCATTGATTCACCTTTTACTTCCTCAATTGCTGTGACTTTTGCCTCCCAGTCTTTAGAAAGAATATTTAAAACCTTTCGTACTTGGGTATGTTGATCATAGACTTTTCCAAGTACTGCAAGTTGATTAACAAGGTGAGTATATCTAAGTTCAAATTGTTAGATCTCTCATGTTTTGATGATAACAAAGGATGGTATGAAAAAGATTTGATAAACAAATAAGTTTGAACAAAGTAATAACAGGGAAAATCATCACTTGAAGTAAGCTTTGGAGTAATGAAGAAAGACCAAGAGAAAAAGCTGAGAAACTTCATTACTGGAAAGTTTTCTAAAGAGTTACTCGAGTAGGTACTCGAGTAATGGACAGAAACTTGAAGTAAACAGAGTCAACCTTCAAGTAACCTGCCAACGTTACTCGAGTAAGCACTCGAGTAATAAGGTAAATGACTTCCAGTTGCTCTCGGCCTGCCAACGTTACTCGAGTAGCTACTCGAGTAACCAAGTAAATCACTTGGAGTTGCTCTCAGCCTAGCAATGATACTCGAGTAAGTACTCGAGTAACCATATAAAAAGACTTCCAGTTACTCTTGGCCTGCTAATGATACTCGAGTATGTACTCTAGTCCCCTGCTTCAAGAAAAATGTTGCTCTCGGCATTTTCTATCCTGCCAATATTACTCGAGGAGCTACTCGAGTAACCCACTGTGGTAAGCAAAACCTGAAAGTAATACTCGAATAACATGATATGGTTTTATTATACTTCACTCGAGGCACTACTCAAGTATGCAGGTATTCAATCACTCATTTAAACTGGATTACTTGAGTTAGTAATCGAGTAATATGTAGAGTTATTTAAACAGAACTTGAAGTTCCTACCCGAGTAAGCTATGCAGAAAATTTATGTTTACTCGAGTAAGTACTCGAGTAACAAGGTAAGAAAACTTGAAGTGCTCTCGGCCTTGTAATCCTGCCAACATTACTAGAGTGAAGTATCGAGTAACCTAAAGTTTATTTTGAAAGTTTACTCGAGTTGCTACTCGAGTAACTTATGAAGTAAAGTCTACCATACCCGAGTAAGTACCCGAGTAAACAGGTATTTCCAAAGGTTTGAAATGTTGTTTACTCCATGCACTACCTGAGTAATGTAATGTTCATTTATTGACTTGCAGTTTATCAGTATGTTCACGATGATACTCGAGTAAACTTAATGAATACTCGAGTAGCTACTCGAGTATGCAAGTCTAGAAATTCAGAAATCATTCCAACGTTCATTGATTTGTTTCCTATATGATTAACCTTTCATTATATTAGTATTCTTAGATAAACAATGAAGAGATCTTACCAAATAAGGAAAGTCAAATGCAACGTTCAAATGCCACCTACCACCATCGACCGCAAAAAGATATCTTTCAAATACTGGAAAAGTCAACAGTGGCTACGCACGCTCTAACGGGCATAAAGAAATATGTTCCAACAATCATTACCAACGCATCTATATATATGGGAACATCCAAACAGAGAAACAATAACAAGAACACACATACGAACGCATTATCAAGTTCACTACTCTGTTTTACATAATATTTGTAATTCTGTACTTCAGTGATTCTTATTCACTCTGTGAGAGAAATATTTCATTCAAACTCAATATTTGTTATTGAGGCAACTTAAGGTTGTGGAACCTTGAGTTGGGATTAGATTACAACTTGTAAGGGGGAGCGAGTGTCCAGGCGAAGGAGCTTGCCTGTACTGAGGTGCCAAGAACCCACTGAATCTTGGAAGTTATAGTGAAACTCTCAGAGACATTCTCAGGATTGGACGTAGGTCAAAGTGGTTGTGGCCGAACCAGTATAACTCTCGATGTACACTTCGGTGATATTTCTCCTTACTTATTACTGCATTATATTCATTGTTAAGTTTTCATATTTGCAACAAAATTTTTAGTATCACCCAATTCACTTCCCCTCTTGGGTGAAACGCTTGCTCTAACATTTGGTATCAGAGCATAGGTCTTCTTGTTAAGGTTTAATAACCTAAGAAGGATCCAATGGCAAGCATGGGTAAAGGAATTCTTCCCGACGGATCATCCATCACTAGACCTCTAGGTTTTAGTGGAGAACACTTTTCTTTCTGGAAAGTGAAGTTCAGAGTATTCGTGATGGCTACTGAATATGGGCTATGGGATGTGATTGAGAGTGGAAACTATCAACCTACAAAGATTGTAGATTCTCAGAAAATTCCCAAGACACCAGCGGAATATGATGAGAATGACAAGAAACTTATCACTCTCAACAGCAAGGCAATTCTAATGTTACAAAGTACTTTGAGTCAAAGTCAATATTTCAGAATTTGCACACTTCCAACAGCAAAGGAAATGTGGGAAGCTCTGGAAATAGCTCATAAAGGAACTTCGGGAATAAAGGAGAATCGGATCAATATCTTGGTCACTGAATTTGATCTACTTCGAATGAAATCAGGTGAGTCAATATCTGAATTCGAACTTAGATATACTCATCTTATTAATCAACTTTCAGCACTTGGGAAAATCTATGATCAACATACCCATGTACGAAAGATTTTGAATATTCTTTCTAAAGAATGGGAGGCCAAAGTCACTGCGATAGAAGAAGCAAAAGGAGAATCAATGAGATCAGTTGCTTCTCTATTTGGAAGCCTTTCTGAATATGAAAGAAAACTAAAGTTCAAACGGGAACTAGATGACATCGGTGACAAGAGAAAGAAAAGCCTAGCACTAAAAGCAAAAGAAGAAAATCAAGATGAGGATGAGGAGTTTGACGATGATGAAATGGGCCGAATCAAAAAATGATTCAGAAAGTTCTACAAGAAAGGACAAGGATTCAAACACTTTCAGAAAGGAGGAACTAGCAGCAAAGATCATATCATTTGCTACGAATGTGGAAAACCAGGTTATATCAAATCAGAATGTCCAGAACTGAATCAAAAGAGTAAAGAAAAGAGAAAAGGCAAATTCTTTAACAAAAAGAAGGCCTTTGTATATGCTATATGGGGTGATAGGTCCTCTAACGAAGAAAGTGATGAAGAAGAAGTAGCCAATATATGTCTCGTTGCTCAAGAAGAAACCAAAGAAAAGGTAAATGATTCTGATCCTACCTATGATGAATTACTTTCTGAATATAATGCTTTACATTCTGAATTCATCAAAGTAGTTAAAGAATTAATTGTTTTCAAAAAGAAAAACAAAGTTCTTGAAATTGAACTTAAAGAAAGTTCAGAAAAGGATTGTGAAAATTGTTTTTCTTTGAAAAAGAAAAACACTGATCTCACAAAAACTCTTGAAAAATTTACACAAGGAAGTGAGATGCTAAATGTTATTTTAAAAGCTCAACGATTTGTAAATGACCGATCTAGAATTGGATATGATCCAAAATCAGATAGAAGGAAAGGTAGAAAGAAAGCAGGAGGTAAGTCATTTGAATTATTTCCAACATTCTGTGCATACATCAAATCCTTTTACATTTTGTAACTACTGTAATCGAAAAGGTCATTATACCTCTTCATGTATTCATAAGAAGAAAGGAACGATAGGAACCTACAAATGGGTACCTAAAGGATCATATGTTTTGAAAATTTCCTGTACTAACCCAAAAGGACCCAAAAAGAAGTGGGTACCTAAGAATTAATCGTATTTAATTGCAGATGTGTCTCAAAGCATCCAAAAACAACAAATGGTACATAGACAATGGATGCTCTAGACATATGACCGGTGATTTTGAAAGTTTTACCAAATTACAACCTAAAGAAGGTGGAAAGGTAAAATTTGGAGGAAATCAAACTGGAAGGATAGCAGGAATTGGTGAAATCAAAAATGACAAAGGCATACAAGTCAAAGACGTATAATATGTCGAAGGATTATGCCATAACTTGCTGAGTGTAAGTCAAAGTGTAGACAAAAACAACTGGATAATATTTGACTCAGAAGAATGTCTAATTATCAACAAGAATGACTTACCACTTGATAAGAAGAATATCAAGGCTAAGCTCAGAGCAAAAAGGGAAGGTAATTGTTATACTCTAGATATTAGTAGAAATGAATCTAAAAACTGTTTTCTGAGTAATGCCGATGAAAGTTGGCTATGGCATAAGAGATTGGCTCATGTCAATATGAATCAATTAGGCAAACTACTCAAAAAGGATTTAGTTCTTGGATTACCCAAAGTAACTTTCAAAAATGACTTGATTTGTGACGCTTGTCAAAAGGGTAAACAAACTAAATCATCTTTCAAATTGAAAAATGAAATTTCAATAAATAGACCACTACAATTATTGCATATGGATTTAGTTGGTCCAGCAAGAGTAAAGAGTCTTGGTGGCAACTTATATTCATTGGTCATTGTTGATGATTTCTCCAGATTTACATGGGTTATTTTTCTATCATCAAAAGATGAAACCTTTGAAGAATTTATTGTCTTTACCAAGAAAGTGAAGAATGAGAATGGTATGTCCATTGCAGGTATTAAGACCGCTCATGGTGGAGAATTTAAAAATCAAGCCTTTGAAGAATATTGTGATACTAATGGCATTGATCACAATTTCTCTGCTCCAAGGACACCTCAACAAAATGGAGTCGTGGAACGTAAGAATAGAGTACTTACTGAAATGGCTAGAGCAATGTTAAATGAAAAGAACACATCTCAAGTGTTCTGGGCTGATGCTATGAGTACAGCATGCTATATTTCAAATAGAGCCTATATTAGAACAAAATTTGGAAAGACACCATACGAGCTATACAAAGGAAAGAAGCCAAACATTGCTTATATACACATCTTCGGTTGTAAGTGTTTCATTCATAATAATGGTAAAGATAACTTAGGAAAATTTGATTCTAAAACTGATGAAGGAATTTTTCTAGGGTATTCTAACTGAAGTAAAGCATATAGAGTTTTCAATAAAAGAACATGTGTTGTTGAAGAATCAATTCATATTGTATTTGATGAATTTGAATCCTCTGATAAAACCATTGATGAAGAACATGAAATTGTTTTAAATCAAGAAAATGGTCAATCTATTTCTAAATCTCTTATTCCAGAAGTTAATGAAACCAAGGAAGAAGAGCAATCACTAGGACAACCTAGAGCCTGGAAATACAATAAAAGTCATCCTTTAGATCAAGTCATAGGAGATGTGAATGAAGGGATCAAAACTAGAAATAGAATTTTCAATGAAGTAAGTTTTTCTGCATTCATTTCTGAGATTGAACCTTTTAACATTGATGAAGCCCTATTAGACAATGATTGGGTTATAGCAATGCAAGAAGAATTAAATCAATTTGAAAGAAATCAAGTTTGGGATTTGGTACCCCAACCCAAGGATCATCCGATCATTAGCACTAAATGGGTATTCAGGAACAAACTCAATGAATCCGTAATTATTGTTAGAAACAAGGCAAGATTGGTGGCCAAAGGCTATAATCAGGAAGAAGGAATTGATTATGAGGAAAGGTATGCTCCAGTAGCTAGATTGGAAGCTATACGTGTACTCTTAGCCTTTGCATGCATCAAAGGATTCAAACTCTCAAATGGATGTAAAAAGTGCATTTCTAAATGGATACATTATAGAAGAAGTATACGTAGAACAACCTCTAGGTTTTGAAGATGTAACTAAACCTGACCATGTTTTCAAACTCAAAAAGGCTTTATATGGTTTAAAACAAGCTCCTAGAGCTTGGTATGAAAGGCTCAGTAAATTTCTTATTGATCAAGGTTTTGTACGGGGAAAAGTTGATACAACACTTTTTATAAAACAGAAACGTGATGATATTTTAATTGTTCAAATATATGTTGATGACATTGTTTTCGGTGCTACTAATGAATCTCTGTGTAAGGAATTTTCTGAGATAATGCAGGGAGAGTTTGAGATGTCAATGATGGGAGAATTAAATTTCTTTCTCGGTTTGCAAATCAAACAAAGAAAGAATGGAATCTTTATCTCTCAAACAAAGTACTTGAAAGAGCTATTGAAGAAGTATGCAATGGATGAAGCAAATGGAACGGATACACCTATGAGCTCAACTACGTTGCTTGATGCTGATGTCAAAGGGAAAGACTATAACATCACAAAATACAGAGGAATGATTGGATCATTACTCTATCTCATGGCAAGCAGACCGGACATTCAATTTAGTGTTGGCATATGTGCAAGATATCAATTAGCACCAAAGGAATCACATGCCAAAACTGTCAAACAAATCTTTAGATACCTTGCTGACACACCAGAATTGGGTCTGTGGTATTCCAAAGGAAGAAGTGAATATCTAGTTGTATATTTAGATTCTGATCATAGAGGATACAAGACAGACAGAAAGAGCACCAGCGGAGAAGGACAATTTCTTGGAGAATCTCTTGTATCATGGTTCAGCAAGAAACAAAATATAGTGTCTCTTTCGTCAACGGAAGCCGAATATGTTACAGTCTCAAGTTGTTGTGCACAAGTGATATGGTTAAAACAACAACTACAAGATCTTGGTATTTATCTCAAAGACATACCAATCTATTGTGACAATACCAGTACGATAAGCTTGGCAAAGAATCCAGTTCAACATTCTAGAACCAAGCATATCGATGTTAGACAGCACTTCATCAGAGATCATGTCCAAAAGAAAGATGTGAAAGTGATATTCATTCCTAATCATCTTCAACTAGCTGATATCTTCACCAAACCTCTTGCAAAAGATCAATTTCTATACATTAGAAGAGAATTGGGAATGGTAAATCCCAATGAATTGTAAGTTATTTCAGTTTCTCATAATGTTAGATGAAGATATTTGATAATGTTTTGATGATTACTAATTTGAGCATTGGAGTATGTAGAAACTTGTTTTGCAGGAAGATTAAAACTCTGTTTTGTGAAATAAAAATAGAGGTTATCAAAGGACACCATTACTGGAGTACTAACTTCAAGTAATGACTGACAGTGAAGCATTACTCGACGAACAACTTGAAGTAAAAGAGCACTTTACTCGAGTAACTACTCGAGTAATGGTCTTCCAAAACTGGAAGTAACGTATCAAGTTACCTGAAATTTAAATCAAACGGTTCATTTGGTGAGAAATGAACAGTCCAAACTAGAAATGACATGTTACCCGAGGGAAGCCTCGAGTAAACTTGAAGCTTACTCGAGTAAGGACTCGAGTAACTGCAGGTCCATATAAAAAAATTTGATGAGAATCGACTCAAATATGCTCTAAAATGGCTATAAAATGATCGAGGGAACATACATGGATAATTACAATATTATTCATGCCAGGTATGCAATTTAAATGAATTATTTTAGAAATTTTCTGTATGATCACTCGAGTAGGAACTCGAGTAAACATGATATTTACTCGAGTAAGGCCTCGAGTAACGTTGGGTTCTAGGTCTTTATCTATCGCAAACTCGGTCATTTCCATAAAATCTCCTCGAGTAAATCACCCAGTCCTCTCTGAAAAACTTTTCACAATCACTTTCCTACTTGATTTCCGTCAAAACCCATCAATTTGTAGTTCCAAAAACCTCCTATCATGTTCAGATTCTTCTTGCCCTATATCGCGACTTTACTCTGTTTTTCTGAGTTTTCAAGGTTTTCGCTGAATCAAAATGCTTAGAACCAAAAACCTTACTCCCACAGATTCTTCTGGATCCCCACAACTCTTTGACCCTCTTTCTTCTCCTCCCAGAAAGAGACGAAAACTCACACCTAGGTCAAAAGCAAAAATCCAACTCAAACCTCAACCGAAACCTAAAGAGAAAGGAGTTGTTATCAAAGAGCTAGTAGTTACAAGGGCTCAATCCAAGAAGAGCACCTCTACTGGGAGAGGCAAAAGTGTCAAGTCTCCTTCTCCTCTACCTTCTGATTCTTCCACTCCCTCTTTCACACCAAAACCTTCCAGAAAGCCCAAATATGATGTGAATGTGGCTAAGCAATGGCTGGCATTCTTGATCAACTTGAGAAGGGGCAATCATCCAAGAAGTTAGAACTTCCAGAAGAAGAGATCACCAAACCTCCAAAGGGTTTTAATGTCAACAAGCTAGAGGAGTCCCAGAAGTATCTCACACAATTCTCAAGGAGAAAAGTCTATAAGACTCACTGTGTGGACCTCAAAGTACTTCAAGAGGTATTGAAGTATGATCTTAGTCCCTTTCTAGAACCTTTTATGCCTTGGCTATCTATTAGACTTCCTTTTTGCACTAAAGTAGTCACACACTTTTACTGCAATCTTGAGATTCTAGATGAACCAAATAGAACTTCAGATGAGGAAGAAATGACTACTACTGTTAGAGGCCAGAAGATACTTATCTCACCTTCTAGGATCAATGTGTGGTCAGGAATAGAGAACCCTCCAGATGACATATACTCAAAACTTGATCTAAACCAAATTTTCTCTATTCTTAGACCAGGTGAGCTTGTGGGCCCTCTGAATTTCAATCCTAGTGACATGTGCGATCATCATAGGGTTCTATGGTATATATACTCTAGATCCCTTGTGAACAAGGCCAACAACTATACCCACTTTTCTGATAGGGACTATAGATGGTTTGCTTCCTTACTCCTGAAGGAACAAAAGGATTTGGGGGAATATATATTTTATGAGATGAAGAGGTATAGGATTGATGGGAAAGCCACTACCCCAATGCCATATCCTCAGAATGTTTCGCTTATCCTGAAGGAAAATAAGATATGGTACTTGGAGAGTAAAGAGCACATTGAGAGAGTTACTCCAGTTGGGAGAAATCAAATTAGCAAGCTCAACATTGAAATCCCTCTCAAGGGTCCTCTGGAGTCTGGGTCTAAGAAGAAGAAGAAGACCGAGACTGAGACGAGTAAAATAGATGACACTCAGTGTTCGGCTCCAGCTGCCACTACCTCTTCACCCTCTTTCCTCAATACCACTCTCCAACACTTTATGGAGAATATGCTCAAGGGATTTCATGTAGACATCGCCAACACCAATGCTGAGCTGATAACCTACATGAATGGCAAGTTGGCTGAGTTGGTTGAGAGGATGGATAAGAGGCACGAAGAGTTGCTAGCTGAGCAACGTGCCCAGGGTGAGACTTTGAGGTTGATCTTAGCAAGACTGGACTCTTTGGGTCCTGGACCTTCTGCTGGTCCATCATCACCTGCACCTGAGCCATTTTCATCTCCAGAGCATATACCATCTCCAGAGAATATACCACCACCTCCAGAGAACATCCCATCTGACCTTCATCATACTGAGGTTGAGCCTACTATACCTGAACCTCCAGTCTCTAGTCCACTTGAGCCAAGACCCAAAGATATTCTATACTCAGTGGATAACCCTGAAACTAATGAGACCATCCATATTATCATAGAGGATTCACCACCCAAACCTCAGCCTGAACCCTCTCCTACACCTATTCCATCTCCTACCTATACAGAGGAAATCTCTCCCTCATCCTCTGATCATCATACTCCAGGTGCTACTAAAGAGGTTGAGACCACCACTATGATTGTCTATCAACCCTCTCATGTTCCTCCAAAAGATGACATTCATATCCCTCTAATCAATCATCCTGAACCAGAATCTTCTAGCTCCTCATATTTTAATTCTTCTGGTTCAGATGAGTCTTTGGTTCTACCTGTAAAACCTATTTTTATGGTCAAGCCTTCTGATCCTCCTCTTGATTGATGAAGACAAAAAGGGGGATAAGAGCTTGAGTGTGATTTTGTGGAGTTTCTGAGTTTCTTTAAGTTTTTCTTTCATTTTTGGGTATATGGGTGTACATGGGGATTTAGGGAGCTTTTCAATTTATAACTGTAATGCAATTTTTAAGTTCAATGCAAGCTTCCTTAAGTTATAATTTCATTACAAGTCCATTTAAGCTTTTAAATTATAATACATTGTAGGACTAATGAGTTTATTATGTATGCAAGGTGAATATGTTATGATTTCAACATTTTCCAAAACACTTTGAATTTACACTTAACAAGGTTTTTCAAATTTATCATTGAATTCAAGAAGTGTTTAATTGAGAACTTAATTTCAAAAACTTTGTTCAAAATCACCAAGTTTTGTCATCATCAAAAAGGGGGAGAATGTTAGATCTCTCATGTTTTGATGATAACAAAGGATGGTATGAAAAAGATTTGATAAACAAATAAGTTTGAAAAAAGTAATAATAGGGAAAATCATCACTTGAAGTAAGCTTTGGAGTAATGAAGAAAGGCCAAGAGAAAAAGCTGAGAAACTTCATTACTGGCAAGTTTTCTAAAGAGTTACTTGAGTAGGTACTCAGTAATGGACAGAAACTTGAAGTAAACAGAGTCAACCTTTAAGTAACCTGCCAACGTTACTCGAGTAAGCACTCGAGTAATAAGGTAAATGACTTCCAGTTGCTCTCGGCCTGCCAACGTTACTCGAGTAGCTACTCGAGTAACCAGGTAAATCACTTGGAGTTGCTCTCGGCCTGCCAATGATTCTCGAGTAAGTACTCGAGTAACCATGTAAAAAGACTTCCAGTTACTCTCGGCCTACCAATGATACTCGAGTATGTACTCGAGTCCCCTGCTTCAAGAAAAATGTTGCTCTCGGCATTTTCTATCCTGCCAATATTACTCGAGGAGCTACTCGAGTAACCCATTGTGGTAAGCAAAACCTGAAAGTAATACTCGAATAACATGATATGGTTTTATCACACTTCACTCGAGGCACTACTCAAGTATGCAGGTATTCAATCACTCATTTAAACTGGATTACTCGAGTTAGCAATCGAGTAATATGTAGAGTTATTTAAACAGAACTTGAAGTAATCCTGCCAACATTACTAGAGTGAAGCATCGAGTAACCTAAAGTTTATTTTGAAAGTTTACTCGAGTTGCTACTCAAGTAACTTATGAAGTAAAGTGTACCATACCCGAGTAAGTACCCGAGTAAACAGGTATTTCCAAAGGTTTGAAATGTTGTTTACTCCATGCACTACCCGAGTAATGTAATGTTAATTTATTGACTTACAGTTTATCAGTATGTTCACGATGATACTCGAGTAAACTTAATGAATACTCGAGTAGCTACTCGAGTATGCAAGTCTAGAAATTCAGAAATCATTCCAACGTTTATTGATTTGTTTCCTATATGATTAACCTTTCATTGTATTAGTATTCTTAGCATATCCACAGATAAAACAATGAAGAGATCTTACCAAATAAGGAAAGTCAAATGCAACGTTCAAATGCCACCTACCATCATCTACCACAAATGGATATCTTTCAAATACTGAAAAAGTCAACAGTGGCTGCGCACGCTCTAACGGGCATGAAGAAATATGTTCCAACAATCATTACCAATACATCTATATATATGGGAACATCCAAACAAAGAAACAATAACAAGAACACACATATGAACGCATTATCAAGTTCACTACTCTGTTTTACATAATATTTGTAATTCTGTACTTCAGTGATTCTTATTCACTCTGTGAGAGAAATATTTCATTCAAACTCAATATTTGTTATTGAGGCAACTTAAGGTTGTGGAACCTTGAGTTGGGATTAGATTACAACTTGTAAGGGGGAGCGAGTGTCCAGGCGAAGGAGCTTGCCTGTACTGAGGTGCCAAGAACCCACTGAATCTTGGAAGTTATAGTGAAACTCTCAGAGACATTCTCAGGACTGGACGTAGGTCAAAGTGGTTGTGGCCGAACCAGTATAACTCTCGATGTACACTTCGGTGATATTTCTCCTTACTTATTAATGCATTATATTCATTGTTAAGTTTTCATATTTGCAACGAAATTTTTAGTATCACCCAATTCACCCCCCTCTTAGGTGAAATGCTTGGTCTAACACAAATTCATCTATCGACTCACCGATTTCATTCGAAGTAAATCAAACTCAGTAACCAGAGTATTGATCCGGTTTTCTTTTATTCCTGAAGTTCCTTTATGATCTATTTCCAATGCTTCCCACATTTCTTTATCTGTTGGAAGTGTGCAAATTATAAAGTACTCATTTTGACTCAAGGCACTTTGAATCATTAGAATTGCCTTGTTGTTGAGTGTGATGAGTTTCTGTCATTCTCATCATATTCTGCTGGTGTTTGGGGAACTTTCTGTGAATCTACAATCTTTTCAGGTTTGTAGTTTCCATTTTCAATCACATCCCATAGCACATATTCAGCAGCCATTACTAAGACTCTAAACTTTACTTTCTAGAATGTGAAGTGTTCGCCATTGAAATCCGGATGTCTTGTGATAGAAGCTCCGACGGGAAGAATGCCTTCACCCTGTTTTCTATTGGATCCTTCTTAGGTTGTTAAACCTTAACAAGAAGACCTACACTCTGATACCAAATGTTAGTGCAAGCGTTTAACCCAAGAGGGGGGATGAATTGGGTGATATCAGAAATTTTGTTGCGTATAAGAAAATTGATAGAATATTTAAAGCAGGTGAGAGCAAAGAGAAATATCACTGAAGTGTACATCGGGAGTTATATTGGTTCCGCCACAATCACTTTGACCTACGTCCAGTCCTCAGAACGTCTCTTAGAGTTTCACTATATTCTTCAAGATTCAATGGGTTCTTGGCACCTCAATACACAGCAAGTTCCTTCACCTGGACACTCGCTACCCCTTACACGTTGTAATCAAATCCCCAACTCAAGGTTCCACAACCTTAAGTTGTCTCAATAACAAATATTGAGTTTGTAATGAAAACCCTCTCATAGAGCAAATATATAATCACTGAAGTACAATGAATGAGTATAAGAAAACAAAACACTAAAAGTGTGTTGATCAATGTATGTTCGTGTGTTCTCAGTTCTTGTGTGTTGTTTTCTTCTCTTTGAATGCTCCATATATATATAGATGATTTGTAGTGTCTGTTGGAAGCAATTCAAACATGTATGTTAGAGTCGCGTAGCAATGGTTGACCATTCTTCAAATTTGAAAACTATCCGTTTATGGTAGGTAGCGGTAGGTGAGATCTCAAACACTTTATTTGACTTTATTCTTCTTGTATGATCTCTTCATTGTTTGTTTGCAAATATACTTAGGATACTAATGCAATGAAGAGTTAATCATATAGATAACAAATCAATACTCTGGACTGCCTTACTCGAGTGGCTACTCGAGTTATCATGTTTATTACTCGAGTGGTCCCTCGAGTAAATCTATCAAAAATATGGCAGTGAGTAATTCAACATTTTACATAAGATATTACTCAGGTAAGACATGGAGTGAGATATATCGCAAACCTTGGAAATATCTGATTACACGAGCGGCTACTCGAGTAGCCATGTCTTTTCTTCACAAGTTACTCGGGTGCTGACTCTGGTAATCTAATTACTCAAGTGGGCATGTGTTTTCTTCAGATGTTACTCGAGTGCTCCCTCGAGTGGATTTCCAATAAATTTGCAAATTACTCGATTATTCGCTCAAGTAATATTATTCAAATCTTGGCTGAGAGTTTGCTTACTGATTACTCGAGTGAGCCCCTCGTGTAATACTTCAAATAACTCTGTAGATTAATCGAGTGGTCCCTCGAGTAATGCCTTTTTCTCACCTGGTTACTCGAGTGACTACTCAAGTAAAGTGTGGCATTTCTTGGCTGAGAGCTACTGAAAATTTTTTGACTTGGTTACTCGAGTGACTACTCGAGTGATGCCTTTGCAAATGATGTTACTCGAGTGGTTACTTGAGTAATGGTCTATATAACTTTGCATATTACTTGAGTGATTCTTCGAGTAACTTCTTCCAAATTTTGGCAGTGCTTCTCTGGATGAAATTCTCTACGATTACTTGAGTACTTACTCGAGTAACAGCTTCCCTTACTCGAGTGGTCACTCGAGTAAGCCTTCATAAAATTTGCACCTCCAGTGTCACTTTGTTCAAATTCATTTGTTTGTTATCAAATCCTTTTATATCATTGATCCAATCTTTGTTATCATCAAAACATATGGGACCTAACATCATTAACTTTAACTTAAAATTTAACAATGTTCTAACTTTATCACTATTTTAATATACAATATATCTTATGAAAATAAGGTTAACATAATAATAAATAAACACTACTACAAAAAAAGGTCCATACTTAATGGTTATTTCGGATAATATTTTGCCTGATGGTTCTGAACTGTCATATATGGAGGCACTATATATTTTCTGAGCAAATATATGACGATTCTTAACCGTTAAATATTACAAACATACTTAACCATTTTTTATTAATAACCGTCAAATAAGATTACCTTACTTAACAGGTCTTTTATAAAAAACAGTAAAATAAAGTGCTTTAGTTTTTTATTATATATAGTTCTTTTTTTTATTATTTGTTTTAATTTAGTTTTACTATTAATATTTATTATATAAGACACAATATAATTAAAGATAATAATATTACATAAAAAATTATACTTACAGTATTCAAAATTCAATACATTATAAATAAACATCAGACAATTTAAAATAAATTAATCATTTAAATACTCTTCGCACAATATAGAACATTATATTATAATTTTTTAATTCTAAAGAAAATCTACTAATAACAAAATTCCACAATGTTCTCAAATGCCTTTGTTGTAGATTATCTATAGATTACGTATCAGTACTCCAGTCACATATCCTTTAACTGCAAATGGATAATATAAATATGAAAATCAGAATAAATATATATTGTTACGAGTGTAAATGATATATATTAAATAGTGCAACTGTACACTGTCATAATCAAGTAATACAGAAGTGAGTAGAGTATTGTTCCCATGAGGATTGATCACTAAGTACCAAAATAAGTATTTTTTTTTTCTATTTAGTTGATCAATCAATTAGTGATGGAAAGTACAAAATAGAAAATGATTAAATATAAGTGCAAATAATATGAAAACAACTATAAGAAAAAGTTCTAGAGGTCAAATTTCACTTAACAAATTTCAAATTGAATCACTTATCTATTCTAGTCCAATTTATTCCATATGATTGATAGTCGAGTTTCCCTCATTTAATTACTGGCCTCTTCCAAGGTCAATCAATTCTATAATTAATTGATAATCCAATATATTCCTATATAAATTTAAGCAATTAATTATGCATTAAGATTTATGGAACTCATTAAGACTACACAACTCATATGAATATATTCCTATTTCATATGAATATTTTGGTTTTAATTATAAGGTCTACACACATGTATCTCCTTCTGATCTCAACATACATATTGAAATCATTCAAAAGATAGGAAATCAAATGAAAGCATTAAGAATAATAATTAAAACTCAATCATGAAGGAGAAACTAAAACTAGAGTTAAGATTCAATTCGTCATTAATAAGCTAGTCATCACCCTAGGAAAATAGAAATTTAGCTCATTATGAAATTAAAAACAAAATAAAAATAAATTAACATTATATAAAACTAGAATGAAAACCTCATAAATATTGCATAAAACTTAAATATTAAATTCTAAAATAAAAATATACAACCAAAAGATGCATCAAAATGGAGAAATATAGCCTTCCTTGTAGGAGGTAAAACCTTCCATGTAGGTGGTGACCTATACCATCCATATAGGACGACTACCTATACCATCTATATAGGAGGTCTATAAAAAGTAATACAATGCATGAAATTAAATATGAGATATAATACAATGTCCTCCTCCTGTTAAAGGAGGACATCACATGCACGCACACACTGTCAGCTCATGAATTTTCTGCCTTTCCTTCTTGTGTTTTCATCCTTTCTTCACTATACAAGGATTGCTATTTATAGGCAGAGGTGTGTGTCTTGCTTCTTCACAGAATGAACATCAAACATTGCTAGACTTGTTTTTTTCCCATGATGAACAGTAACCTTGTTTGCCACGAGCTATAGTACTAACATTGCTACAGTAATTCCATCGCTACAGTGCTTCCGTCGTGAACAGTGCTTGGGTGAATAGTGTCATTGGTGAATAGTGCCACTGCTACAATTCAGATCTTTTTTCCAACTGTGCCTCATTTAGGGGTGTCCAAAGTATCCCGGTCCCGGTTGTCCGGTCCCGGTCCCGAAATTTTGATCCCGGGAATTTCCCGTCCCGGCCGGGACCGGGACCGGGATCTAAGGGACCCGGGACCGGTCACATACCTTGTGATCCTGGTCCCGGTCCCGGTCCCGGTTTTTTTATTTTTTTTTAAATTTTTTTTCTTAAAAACTAAGTTATTGTTTTATTTTTGTACTTTTTATCCTATAATTTAAGTTATCATTTGATAAAATGTGTATCACATATTTAGTTGGAGTTAAACTATATATATTGTGATACTAATCCTACTATATAATGTATAAAAATAATAATAAAAATGATGAAGGTGATCATAATAATAATAATAAAATGTTATTCTTCAATTCTAGATCAATTTGTGTGATTATTATGGTCTTATTAGATGTTAAATAATTACTTTAAACACTAAATTATAGAAAATTTAACTAAAATAATAATATTTTTAAATTTAATTTTTTTTTTAAAAAAACCGGGATTTCCCGGTTTGATCCCGGTCCCGCCCGGGATTACCAGGATTGGGATCAAACCGGGACCGGGATCGGGACCGGGATGCAATTTGCATCCCGGCCAAAAACCGGGACCAGGACCGGGAGTGATGGATCCCGGTCCCGGTCCCGGTTTTGAACACCCCTAGCCTCATTGTCTTGTTATAATCCCTTGGGTCTATTTTTAGGTCTCCTTTCTTCTCTTTTCCCCTTAACATAGTGTTGTACATGACTATCAAAAGAAAAGCAAGGAAATATTTATCAATTATATCCAAATTTATTACATTAAGCTCAAATATCATCCATAAAATCATCATATAAAGGAAATTAAATATAAAAATATTTAACTTATCAAATTCTCTAACACTTAGCTCTTGGACATCCTTGGACAAGGAGTGACTAATAAGTGCTTCCAACAAAATTAGAAGTGTCAAGTCATAAGCAAGAACACAATTGAGAAATAAAGAGATCATAGTATTCATGAATCAACGAAAATATAAACGGGCAACTTTAATTGAAAATGAATAGAATGGGTTCATAAGTGTAACTCATTCTCTCAATTTCTCAAGTGTTTAAGGGTATGTGTTTCGCTTAAATTCAACCCAAAAAATTGCACTACCATAGGCTTGCTAAAAATTTCAATCTCCACTACCTAATTCACATGCATAATTCAAATGAAAAGGACTTATTAAGGGTTGTAATGGGGTTAAGGTAGAAGGATATAAAGCATGGTATTAAGAGCTATATTTAAGAAATTTAATAGAGCAATTGAAAAATGGGTTACTTAAAAATTTATCTGATCATAACAACCCACAATTTAAATACTTAATATTTTTTTTCATAAATTTGCAACTATAAAGTTGATGATATATACACCCCACAATTGTCAAAAAGCTCATTTCACAAAAATTTCAAATGCTTTGCTGATCTTTAAAATTATGTACAAGCACTTGATATATCATTAAAACACATGTTAATAGGTTGAGAATAAAGAAACAGTCAATTAGACTCAAAGGGGCTTAACAACGATATAATTGCAAGGTTGACTATTTGACTCCAGTTAAAGAAAATGAATGCCTTTACCATTTTTGAATGTGTATGTGAGATGTAATTTCAAGTAGATTCAAAGTAAGTTCTAGAGTGACAACTTAATAGGTGAATATCACACACAAGAGAAATAATCATTATAGGCTCAAAAGCTCACAGTTAGGGGCTTTTAAACTCAGTTCATTCAATATCAAAATTCATCACCAATTGCAACAACCAGTTGTTCATTCATGCTATAAAATCTCTAAATTTAATTGATATATACTTAAAACTTATATATTTCTTAAAATCATTACAAAGCACCTAAACATGATTTTTTTTTACTTTTACTCTTTTTTTTTAGAAAAGAACAAAAACATGTAACTAATAAAATACGTTTCAGGAGTTAAGAATAACTACTTACTCTACCATTTTTTCATATCCGATGGATCTAATAGTTTTTACTAACTAACTTTTTTTTTTTACAATTCCTCCCCAACCTCAGTCACACTTTGTCCTCAATGTCTTTTAGAGCTTAGAGAAAGTTTTTTTTAAACACAATAGAAATAAACACACAATAAACCAAGATGCTAAAAGTAAAATCAAAAGATTAAGGGGAGTTACAACTAAAGAGTAGTATCTGGATTCTACTTCTGGCTGCTATCTAAAGATTGCCCACCTATTGCTTGACTAATAGATCTGGGTGAGGTTCATAGGTTTGTAGTTGATCGAGCAGCAGATCAGCAGTTGATGCAAAAATTATGGAATCACGAGTCGCTTGGAGTATGAATCCTGTTTCCATAGCATGATCAAAAAAAGACAATAGATCACTATAAAAACCATTAACATTTAACAATCCTAATGAATTTTTGTGAAATTTTAACTTAGCCCAATATGCAACACTAGAAATGCCATCCGACGTCTCCAAACCATCATGTAGAGCGATAAAATCTTCAGCATGGTAGAATATTCGTCCCATCCCTTCAGACAAGCTCGAAACCTATAACTCTTGTCCTAAGGAAAAAGTGTGAGCTTCCAACTCCTTTACCCTTACACTCAAACCCTTGCTTCTATTCATGGATGTAGAAATGGCCACACTTCCCCTTAGGCCCTGGCTACTTGCCCTGTATACAAAGTTGATCCTTCTGGCAGCTAACGTGATTCCAAGTTCTTTTGTTGTAGTTACAAACTCTCCATTCTTGCCCGAATCAACTTCACCAAAAACATAGATAGATGTAAATCTATATTTTTGAGTGATACTCTTTTTCTCTTTCTTTCTCTCAGACCATTTGTTTTCACAAGTATAAGATTGCATTTTTACAAGTGAAGAGTGCATATTTATAAGTAGAAGAGTACATATTTATACTAATAAAACACTGATAACAAAATCATACAAATCACGCATTTTTAAAAGAAATTTGAAAAATTTCTGACACGAATAACTAGTGTAATTTTTGTGAAGAAAAAGAGGAAAGAAAATCAAAAGTTACTGAAAAGATAAGACAAATTAAACAAAAGCATGATTATGTATAGTAGTTGTGATTTTAGCTCACATCTTCCTCTGGTTTTACGTCTAGTAACGGCTTGAATGCTTTCTATGAATTGAGGATTTGCTTTTCATCCAATTTTCTTATAAGCTGGCAAACAGGGTCTTTTAACATCAAATTCCCAAGATAGTAGCGCTATTTTTCTGTATTGAATATGTCTACTAAATTGAGAAGAATATGATGAACATCACCACTCAGATGCATCTCAAGAATTTGAATGATATCATCCAGTGACTCCTTACTCAGTCCATCCTTTATAAATTTAATTTTATCTTCTCGATTTATAGAAACCATACCTTTGCACCTATAACACTGATCACATGTCCACCTTGCACATTCATAACAGACATTCATTCTTTTAGCTCTTCACTTTTTAAAGTAAGAACTTCTTCCCATTATTGGCAAAGGTTTAACAAATGATTTATGAATCTCACTTGCTAAATGTACCTTAGCTTTAATGATCTAGCATGCAACCTCAGGAAGGCCTAAACGCTTGAATATCTTCATCCTTTCAAGTCGATTGCTCTAGATCTTCCTGAGCACATCTTTAGGAAGGGTGGGGAACTTGTTCTTAAGCTTTACAAGAGATTCTTCCATGATAACTTAAAATGAAACTGATGAAAACTAAAATTCTTAACGCAGTGTAGAGTGCTTCAGTGAGTAGGAAAAAAAAGAGATAGTAGGAAATAAGTTTTAGGTTGCCTCCCAAATAGATGTCATTCTTTAACGTCTTTAGCCAGAAAAAAATCAATTTTTTAAATATTTTTTTAAAAAAATTATATATATTTTTTTAAAAAAATTTACTAGAAGGAGGACTAACCTGTTGGTTCCTCAAACGTGAGGACAATTTTCAAAGTGTTGAGCGCACCATTATTGTACTATTTTAGCCTTTGCTCATTCACTTTGAATTTTCGATCACCATCTTGAATCTCCACAGTTCCATATTGCCATACATGAATTACAGTAAAAGGACCTGACCACCTGGATCTCAGCTTTCCTAGAAAGAGCTTTAACCTCGAGTTGTATAAAAGCGCTTTTTGTCCTGATGTGAACTCTCTCCTCGGCAACAGCTTCAAGAACTTGTTACGAGTGTAAATAATATATTAAATAGTGCAAGGGTACATTATCATAATCAAGTAATACAGAAGTAAGTAGAGTATCGTTCCCATGAGGATTGATCACTAAGTACCAAAATGGGTAATTATAATTTTATTTAGTCGATCGATAAATTGGTGATGGAAAGTGAAAAATAGAAAATGATTAAATATGAGTGCAAATAATATGAAAATAACTACAAGAAAAAGTTCTATGGGTCAGATTTCACTTAACAAATTTTGGATTGAATCACTTATCTATTTTATAGCCCAATTTATTCCACATGATTGATAGTTGAGTTTCCCTCAATTAATTACTAGCCTCTTCCAAGGTCAAGCAATTCTATAATTAATTGCTAATCCAATATATTCCTATATGAATTTAAGTAATTAATTATGTATTAAGATTTATGGAACTCATTAAAACTACACAAATCATATGAATATATTCCTATTTCATATGCAAATTATGGTTTTATTTATAGGGTCTGCACACATGTATCTCCTTCTGGTCTCAACATACATATTGAAATCATTCGATGGCCAATTAGATGAAAGCATTAAGAATAATAATTAAAACTCAATCATGAAGGAGAAACTAAAGCTAGAGTTAAGATTCAATTCGTTATTACTAAGCTACATCATCACTCTAGGAGAAATTTAGCTTATTATGAAATTAAAAAAAAATAAAAATAAATTAACATTACATAAAACTAGAATGAAAATCTCATAAATACTGCATAAAACTTAAATATTAAATTTTAAAACATAAATATACAACCAAAAGATGCATAAAAAATGGAGAAATATAGCCTTACTAGTAGGAGGTAAAACCTTTTATGTAGGTGGCAACCTATACCATTCATATAGGAGGACTACCTATATCATCCATATAGAAGGTCTACAAAAAGTAATACAATGCATGAAATTAAATATGAGATATAATACAACGTCCTCCTCTTGTCAAAGGAGAACATGACACACACACATAGACTATCAGCTCCCGAATTTTCTGCGTTTCCTTCCTGTGTTTTCGTCATCTCTTCACTGTACAAAGATTACTATTTATAGGCAGAGGTGTGCTTCTTGCTTCTTCATGGAATGAACAGTGAACAGTGCTGGACTCTTTTTTTTTCCCATGATGAACAGTACCCTTGTCTGCCACGAGCTACAGTACTGAAAGTGCTATAGTGATTTCATCGCTATAGTGCTTCTGTCCTGAAAAATACCCGTCGTGAATAGTAACTGGGGTGAACAGTGAATAAAGAATAGTGCCACTGCTAAAGTAACAATCTTTTTTACTACTGTGCCTCCTTGTCTTGTTATAATCCCTTGGGTCTATTTTCAGGCCTCCTTTCTTCTCTTTTCCCCTTAACATAGTATTGTACGTGGCTATAGAAAAAAGGAAATATTTATCAATTACACCCAAATTTATTACATTAAGTTCAAATATTGTCCATAAAATCATCATATAAGGGAAATTAAATATGAAAATATTTAACTTATCATATATATGTGTGTATATATATATTACATAAATAAGCAAATATAAAAACTTGAGCATATCTCAGAATATAAATATGAAAATTATAGTATAGTAAACATTGGGAAATATAAAAACTTGAGTAAATCTTAGAACCTGATTTCAGGATACAGATTGGGTTGCTATAGTTTAGGAACATGAAATGCTCAACATCAATGAATTAGATTGTGATTTAACCAGTTGCTAAAAATTAGGAAAAACTAATATTGATTTTATTAATATCTAGTGTAATAAAAATTATTTTTAGTGCAATAAAACAACAATAAAAAAATTAGTATTTTACATCATCATCTTTTCCATGCTCTCACCTTTTTTCTTGCATTTTGTTCTATGTTTTTATCTTCAAATCAACAATGATCATCAGAAATTAGATATCATTTTAGTGTGTGGCTATCCTTCTTAGATAATCCCAACAAGTGACCTTAGGTTGTCTCAACTAGCGAGCTCTCATTATATAAAACTATAAAATCGAACTAAAAGCATTAATTGAAAAAGTGAATTATGAGAGGAAGGAGTTGCAAAGTGAAGACCTATGGAGGTAGGAAGGGATGAGAGCCATAGCAGTAGGGCAAAACCCATAGAAAAAGGAGTATAAGACCCATGATATAAACTCAAAAAATGTTTGAGAAAGAGTTAAAAGAGTTGCGTCAAATAATTTTTTTTCGGAATCCTACCTCCTTAAATTGACATTTTTTAAATTCTCACCTCTTATATTAAAGAATACTTAACGGTTCTTTGTGAAGAACTGTCAAGTATTGTCAAATAATTTTTTTTTGAAATTCCACCTCTTTATATTTGACATTTTTCAAAATCTTGCTTTTTTATATTTTACCGTTTATCATTTTTACCTACTAAGTATTCTTTACTTAACAGTTCTTTGTGAAAACCTATCAAATATTGTCAAATAAACTTTTTTTTAGAATTCCATCTTCTTATATTTGATGATTATAATTTTTAACTGTTAATGGTTTTTTTGTGAAGAATTGTCAAATATTATCAAATAATTTTTTTTTCAAAATCTTGCCTTCTTGTATTTGACGATTTAACAGTTTTTTGTGAGAACTATCAAGTATTGTCAAATAAATTTGTTATCATATTTTATCATCAAGTATTTCGTAATCATACTTTAGGTGAATTATTATAATTTTTATATATTTTTTTTTCACGGATTCCGCCTCTAAATGCATGACGGTTCTTTTATTTAACCATTAAGTATTAGCATCTTATATTTTTGCATGAACTCCACGTCGACATACCTGATGGTTCTTCGCTATAACCATTAAGTATTGAGTATTATATATTCATAATTCTGTAGTAATAGAAAGGTATAATTGTATATTCATATAAGAAAATTTAATGATATAACTTATAAATATGATTAAAATAAACATGCTCTCTCTACCCTATAAATAGGACCAAAGAAGGACTCCTCATGTCTAATTATGAGAGCTAGTAAGGAGGTTGGCATCTGCCTTAATAGAAACCTTCTATCCATTTTATAGATGACATTTATAATTTTTCCCCAAAAATAATGTACTTAATAGGTAAAATGATACTATAATGTTATATATGGGTATTTTAAAGAGATAAGGTAATATTTGTTATAATCAGTAATTTATCTAATTTATGTAATCTACTTAAATTAGTTAATAAGTCATGAACAGTGAAAGAATAACTTTTTTATTAAGAAAATCCCAAAAGACTACCTTGAAAGTAGGAAAATCCCACATCAGTACGTCGAAATTGTAAAATCTCATGTCAATACTGTGTCAATACGGAGGAGGAATATGAGATTTTAAAATCTAAGCGAAAAGATGAAAGTGTCCTCTAGTTGTTCCCCTCTCTCGGCTTGGAATAACAACACCTAACTCTTGATTAACATAGCATTCTACATTAAAAACTTCGCTTTCTACTTTCACAATAACAACACCGGTCTCATTATTAACAACACCGTATTGTACATTAACAACTCGACTTTCTTGTTCACAATAATAACACCAATCTCTATATTAACAACATTGTATTCTACATTAACAACTCTATTTTCTTGTTTCACAATTTCATAATTTAAGTTTCAGGACCAATAACAACACCTCTTTTTTTTTATTAACAACACTATATTGTACACTAACAACACCATATTTTGAAATATGAAGATGTGAAAGAATGAAGAGGAGTTGCTAATGTTGAATGCGCTGATTTTAATCAAGAGGGGGTGTTATTATTCTGAGCTAAGAAAGGGAGACAGCTGAAGGGCATATTCATCTTTTCGCTGAGATTTCAAAATCCCAGATTCTTCCTCCTTACTAACATAGCATTGACTTGGGATTTTGCAATTTCAGTGGACTAATTTAGGATTTCCTTATTTCAAATGCATTTTATAGGGATTTTCCCTTTTTTATTCATAGTACTTAAATTTAAGGACTTTGCTTTCTTAATGTACATATCTTCTGATGAAAAGCGAACACAACTGATGCAAGAGGCCAGGGAAAAACAAAAGAGTAGAGAGAGATGTAAGCGGATCACAATCAATGCTTCCTTATCCATTTTCAATTTTTACATAATATTATATTTATTTTGTGATTTTGTTTGTCTGGAGATGGAGCAGAAAGCGATGGTGCTAATGTACTATGGACAATATCATAACAACCAAATCTTGCTTACCATTAAATTTATATTTCTATTTTTCTTGAAATTATTTTTATTTACTCTTTGTTGAAGGTTGGACTGAATTTGACTTTCCATGCTCTCAAAAGGACTTAATCATTACATTTGTCTTATCTTCAAGAGCCGAAAAAATGGGGCATGCCAATCCATTTAACCCAACAAAAAATGACAAGTTGGGCCATAAAAAATAGTCTAAATAAAACTAGCACGTATCTAACAGCTTGTCTAGTCTAAGGTTTTAGTTGATGCTCCTCTAGTTAGGGGTGGAAATATGCCAGGCCAGGCTTTTGCCTTAACAGGCCTGGCCTGGCCTAAAGCCTATTAAGGAGGCTTGAATTTTTAAAAATTTTTAAGCAAATTGACAGGCCTACATGCCACATTGCAAAATAGGCCAAAATTTACATAAAATACTACCAATGATTCTAAATACATCAAAATACAAGAGAACAGAGGGGGAAGGGAACTTTTACAGAATAAAGATAAAGTGAAAAATGTTGGTGGTCAAATATTACAATTTACATCATGACAAACTGAGCTTTCAACATGATAGATCCAAGTTATAGAAAGAACAAGTTTTGAATACATACCCAGAATACCAATTATGATTAAAGTTGATGGAGATAAAGACAAGCCAACCACCAATGATACAAGAAAAGGGAACAATGACACAAGTGGACCTTCTCACATTCACATCAAATCTTCAATATAATTTCTCCTTCTCCTTCGAAGACCTTGAAAAAAATTAATCAAAGTAGCATGTTATGTGCATAAATACAAAACTATTAGTTAGACAACCAACTAGAAGTAAAATCCATTGCAGAAAGTTGGCAGGCCACTAAAATACAGTAAGCACATTATGTTGGCAGAATTATAGCAGTGTATCCTCAATAATGACAGCAATGCTAGACACAATCTCACTTAAGCAACTCAGATTCAGTTTCACTACCAATAACAACAGCAATGATATTATTTTACAAGTAATATGCATACTATAACGCCCCAAATTTTGATTAAGGGCTAATAATGATTATTAAGGATAATTATTGAATTAAAGTTTGAATTATTTAGTTTTTTGTGGCAGTATTAATTAATATGTCATAATTGGTGGAAAAATTTAAAGCATGGAATTATTGGCCATAAGTTGGTGATTAATGGGGAAATTAATTACTAACTAAAGGAAAAAGGAAAAGTATGATTACATGGCTAATGGAGGAATTAAAGTAGCTAATTGGGTGTTTACTTTATGGAAGCCAATAGGAAGAGGACAAGTGGCAAGTGTAGATAAAGGGAGAGATAAGAGAAAAGGCAAAATGCATTTTTTAAAAATAATTTCTCTTTCCTCTCTCTCCCACATTTTAGCTGACAAGAGAAATAGGGGGAGTAGAGTGATCATTGCTTTCTTCATCTTCACTCATCTTTCTCACTCTATTCTCTTCTCATTCGGCTATTAGAGATCAAAGAAGAAGGAAGAAAAGCTTGAAAAAGGTAAGGGAGATGATCTTAAATGCTCATACTCAATTCTTTAAAGTTGTTCCTTAAGATAATAGCTTCATTTTGATGGTTGTAGTTTGCCTTTTGGTGTTGGTTTGAGCTTTCAAGAATTTTAGAGGTTGGAGAATCAAGAAGCTCCTTTGAGAAAGTTGTTAAGGTGAGTTAAAGAGACCCTTCTATCTAAGTTTTGTGCCAAATGCTTTAGCTTTGAAATTTTAGAAATTTTGGCCCCATTTTCGAAATGATGGTCATTGGGATGTTTGGCATGTTATTGGTATGGAATTGGTATGTTTGGAATGTATGTGGATAGATAGAAAGGGATTTGGGTTTGAATGATTAAGTTTGATGATTTTGGAATTTTAGTGTTAGTGTTGCCTAGAACCAAAGCAGGATAATGGAGTAGGATTTTGGTGGTTTTGGCATTTCTATTAGATTCCTTGAGTGATTTTGTGTGGGGATAGCTTTGGTTGAAGTTTTGGATTCATTGGGAACTCTTGGGAAAATTCTGGAGAATACTGCCAGTGTTTCTGGGTTTTCTGGTTTCTGATGTGTGTCACTTGAGTGAGTCAATCAAATTCCTCATTTTCCCTTTAGTTTATGTGTTGCACTTCTGTGAAGGGGGTAAGAGTATTGCCTCACTTGCGAGTGTGGTGGGTTCTCACTCGAGTGCTGGTGTATTTGACACCCAGAACTTGCCTCTCGGGTTGTCACTCATGGTTAAAGTGAAAGAGTGTGTTTTAACACTCGCGGGTATTCAGCCTTCACTCAAGTGAAAAGGCCCGTGCTCGAGTGCTCTTCTTCCTTGAAAATTCCATTTGCCCTCGGGTTCTCACTTCCTTCACCACACTTCCTGGTACTCGAGTGAGCATTTGGTATCACTCGAGTATTGCATTCTGTGCTTGAGTGTTTTCATCCTCTTAAAGTTTCTTGTGCTCTCAGGTATGCACTACTGTCCTTCACTCTCTAGCACCCGAGTACAAACCGTACCATCACTCGAGTAAGGCCATCTTCACTAGAGTAAAACAGTGAAAAATGTCAGTGTTTATCTTCCAAAAGGGGATCTTTGGGATAGTTCTTCCAAACTTTTAAGGCTTTTATTAGAGGCGTTTAAGGGTACTTAAGAGACAGTAATGATAACCAATTTAAGTATTGTGAAGGTACTGAGCATTGGACTAAGTGATAACTTATCATTCTTAATCATGACTTTAGGATTTGATATTTACCTGGAGCGTAGAAGGCTCGCGCCTACTCAAGAACAAAAAGACCAAGGTAGTGACACTTTATTCTATATCATGTGTAATGCATTGCTTGTTTGTATTAATCATTGAATAAGCGAGAGGACATGGAGAAAGCCCGGCCTTGAATATTGTTGAGGGGATGTGGTGAGAGCCTAACCTTGAATATTGTTGAGGGTACATAGCGAGAGCTCGGCCTTGAATACTGTTGAGGGGATGTGGCGGTTAGCTCGGCCTTGAATATTGTTATGCTGCATTGTGATATATGCTTACTTGCTTTGTTTATTATGCGTCATATACATAAACTGTTGCTACTGGGATTCCTTTGAATCTCACTCTTTCCAAATAACATTTCTAGATAGGGCAAGTGGATCAAGAGGCACACAAGTGGATAAGGGCGATTAAGATTGCCGATGATAGTCTTAGCTACTATCTTTTTTGGGTTTTGGATTGGTTATCATTTTGGACAAATGTATATATTGTTGATCATAGATTTGCTATATTGTGTAATCCCCGGTATTAGAAACTGAGATGGGCAATGATGCCCTACAAACTCTTGGATTAATGTTAGTATCCCAAGTGAATGTCGGGAATTTGGATTATACTCTAATATTGTACATGCAACAAACCGAACAGGCCTAATGTTTTATGAATCAATGAATAGATATCTATTTATACATGTGTTGTAAAATTGTTTTAATTATTCTAGATCTCTTATTCAATTATAGAACATGTTTAAACACCTAATTCCGGCCTTGATGACGGTGGGGGTTACACATACGAAATGATATTATTTTAACAATGCAAAATTTATACCTTTTGTTTCTTCTTAAAACCGTATTTGTTGTGAAGCCAATCCCCACCACAAATGAGTGCTTCAATTGATTCTTCATTCAATTTAGAATGATATTCATCAATAACTCTACCTCCAGTATTGAATGTGGATTATGATCCCACAGTTGAGATTGGAATAGCTAGTATGTCATGTTGGAAATTGTGCCCTAAGGGCCAATCATTGTACTTAAAACATTATTATTTTAATGAAATTTCTCCATTCTGTTATCATATTATTTGCATGTTAACTGTGATAATTGTATCCTTGGATAATTCATAAAGATTGTCCTAAAATGTCCCTGGTTGGTCATCTATGCGGGAGCAGAGATGAAACAAGATCAATATGACTTTGATAAGATATGAAGATACGAATCAAAGTCTTAGGCACTTGTAAGAGTACAAGATGTTGGACCGACCCACTATGAGAAAGCTACATGGATCAAGTCATAAGCTTTTCTCATGTATAACCATGTCACAATTAGTATTGGGAAATCGGGCCAGCCCGTGCCTGACGGGCTGGCCTGACACAAGCTGGAGCCCGACGGGTTGGGCTCAATTGGGAAATCGGGCCAGCCCGTGCCTGACGGGCTGGCCTGACACAAGCTGGAGCCCGACGGGTTGGGCTCAATTGAGCCCGACCACTAAATGGGCTGTAAAGATGCAGGCCGAGCCCGTTTAATCGGCCCGTCAGCCCGATTAAATATCGGGCTTTTTTTTGAAAACTGCAGCCCAACATTTTTTTTCGGCCAGAATGCATTGCAGCCCAAATCTTTTTTTTTTTCCGGCAAGAATGCAATCAGCCCAAATCTGATGAAGGTGGGTTGTTTTGTTTTTTTTCCAATATAGCCCAATGTTTTCAAATCCATTTTCAATTCATGTTTTTATAATTATAATATAATAAACCTGATGCCTTTTGAAGACATCATATTAACTGAGGCGAATCATACAAGATTAAGAACAAGACCAGCCAAAAAATAGACAAACATAATTCCTTCTATCTAAATCAAGTCTAATCCAAGGCAAAGGAAGACGAGTTAACATATAAAATTGCATGTAAAGGCTGTGAGATGATCTTGCATCCCATCCCAATTAGCTAATTCATTTGCCTCACAATGAAAGTGAAAAACATGGTAAAAAATCATACTCCAATTTCTCAAATGAAGTTGAGTGATCATTGGTGTTCCCACTGTCTGCAAGTCTTATAAGTCAATGTATCAAGATGAAAAATAAAGACTATATGAAAGTATGAAACCATCAAGACAGCATTTAAGAAGGCCAAACTTAAAAAAGTAAATCAAAATAAATGCAAGTCCATAACAACGGTCAACGGATAACAAGAAAATTCTTCATTCATCAATAATGATATTTGAAGCATTATCGGAATCTACAAAAATAGGAACAGGAGCAATTTGCCTTTTCTCTGTCTCAGAATCCTCTGTCATAGCCCACACATAATAACATAAACAATAAAGAGTGTTAGTAAGATAATTAGTTTTTATTTGTATAGACTAAAAGAATATAGAATTAGATATTACCATCCCATGGAAATCCAAGAAGCCAATTGCGAGTGCAAATAAGAGGTTCAACATTATCTGGAAGAAGACAAGATCGATACTTCGTGAGAACACGAGATCCAATGCTAAAAGCTGATTCACTGGCAACAGTTGTAATTGAAATGCTAAGGATATCACATGCCATCTTTAAAAGGCAAGGAAATCAAGAAGAGTTAGCTTTCCAATAATCCAAGATATTAAATCTTGTAGCCAATCTATTATCAAGTGTCGCTTCTTCCAAATAGTAGTCCAATTCTGACTTTTCGATTGTTGACTCATCTTGACTCTTGAATGAAAAAAAATCCTACGCCATTGCATAATTAATAAAGGGTCAACATAGAAAAGTGTCAATCAATATAACATTAAATCTAAACATTTAACTAGTAAAGAAGTTCAAACTTACATCAAATACATCATAGTCATCTACTTGAGTCGAGTTAGGGGCAACAACAGATTCTGTGATTAACACGTTGGCACTAGAGCTAGATGCAGCTCCAATAATTGGGGCTGAAGATGAAGATGATGGTCCACTTTTATACTCACTGAAAACATAGTACAACTTGCTCCTTATGTTTTCAACCTTTTCTTGAGCATTCATGGGATCAACTTTCCCAAAAGTGAATTTAATGACATCAAGCTTCATCCGAGGATCAAGGATAATTGCTAGAGCAAGGATGACACTATAATCACTCCAGTATTTGTCAAACTTGTCAAGCATAGTCTTCGCCATTTCCCAGATCATAGAATCGTTATTATGCAAATGTCCTCTCAACAGCAACTCAATCTTCAAAATCTGTGTGAAGTACATGTTGGAAGTGGGATATGATGATCCATAAATCAAGTTTGTAATCACAGCAAAAGGCTTCAAGAATGTGCATATAGTCTCTGCTCTAGTCCACTCTTCATTTGTCGGACAATGACTGTAATTTGTGTCATTCAGAGCTAAGCTAGCAAAAGCACGATGATACTTAAGTTCACTCTCAAGTATTGTATGTGTCGAATTCCATCTAGTCGGTACATCATACCATAAACCCACTGAAGTGTCAATACCCCCAACTTGTTCGACCCTTCTCCTGAATTCTATCATCCTTGCCTCTGATTTTCTTACATATAGAATGCTATTTCTAATCTTGTTCAAAGCACCCTCTGTTACTCTCAAGCCATCCTGAACTATGAGATTCAAGATGTGGGCAGAGCATCAAATATGAAAGAACTCTCCATTGCATATCAAGCAATGACTCAAATTCAAATTCTCTTTCAAAATTCTTTGCATCTGAAAATTTGTTGATGCATTATCCAGAGTAATCGAGAATACTTTCTTTTCAATCCCCCATTCTATCAATATGTCATGTGCCCTCTTTGCCATTTCAACCTAAGTATGAGGAGGCTCCATCTTAGAAAATGAAAGAATCTTGCTATTAAGATTCCATTGCTCATCCACAAAGTGAGCAGTCAAGCAAAGATATCCTTCAGCGGTTATTGCTGTCCAACAATCGAAAGTCAAACATATTCTACTAGGACTCATTAAAAGCTTTTTTTTCAGGTTATCCTTTTGGTGAAGATAGAAATTCCAGACATCTACCACAGCAGTTTTTCTAGTAATGTTTCTATAATCGGGATTCAAATATGTGAGCAACTCCCTAATGCCATCATACTCAACAAAAGAATATGGAAGATTATGCTTAATGATGCAATAAGCAATGATTTCTTGCACCTTGTTCGGGTCAATTTTTCTAGATCTAACAATCCCTGCTTGGTCTATCATCATAGCACCAATATCCTTGTATTTTGGGAGTAATGTACACTGTTCAACATGACGCCTAAGGTGTGAAGTCCCACAATCCTTGCTTCCCATGACATATTGTTTCCCACACCCATTACATTTAGCTTTCTCCTTGCCATCAACCATACCAAGTTTAGTAAAGTATCTCCAAACGTCAGATATGGTACACCTCGCCTTTTTACTTGGAGCAGGAGCATCTTTATTTTGTGTTTGTAAACAAGAAGAGTCAAGTTGAACTTGTTGCTCAGATTGTGTTGGCACATCGCCAATATCCATTGCAGAAGGTATACTACTGTTAACATTCTTTCTTTTATTACCTTTATCCTCATCATTGACATTTGTAATTGTAGCCATCTTTTTATAACAAAAAAATCAAAAATTCCAGCACATTGCAACAAGCATACAATAACAGTAGAAATCAAGATTAGCATTTAGCAGCATAATTGGAAAAACAATTCTACCAAGCAATTCAAAATACAGATTACTACCAAAATCATTTTTAGGTTCCAATGTTCTAAATTCAGATACCTGAGAGTCTGAGAGTGAGAGAACGGACGGTGAAGGAGACAAGAGTGTCAAAGAATCAAGGTTACAGTGGAGAAAGCCACTCATTCAAAATTCAGAGACATGGGAGGTTGGGACTGCGTGGTTGGGACAAAATTATAAGTTTATAACAACATCTAACCACATATAAATAACATGTTCGTAGAATGATATGGAGGGCAAGTACTAAATACAATCATGTTCATGTAGGATTTTTAAAAACAAACTCTCAACATACAATCAGAATCATATCAGCAAAATAACATGTTCATGTAGGATTTCATTATTTATTCCTTCCTTTTTATTTTCGTTTGCATGGGATGCTACCAAAATAAGAATCATATCAGCAAGGACCATAAGTCTTGGATGGATTATTTGTCATTCAAAGCAGAAAAACCAGTCCAAAGAACCTCACTCAAAGAAAAATCAGAGCACCGTGAGTTCATGAACAACTGAACACTGAACCCATACAGTTACAGTCTCAATGAAATTTAATTTCCTCCTTTCAAAGACTGAATTACTAGATGAGTTCAATGATTACCTGGCTTATTTCACCTTTTAGTCAGTTTATCCTCTATCAGCAGCATTAGGATCACAGTGGAGAAACCTCACTGGCTCTGTGGCTCACTGCCTCGCACGGCGGACAGGGAAGAGTGGATGACGAGGGGGTCACCGGAAATGAGAGGAAGAGGCGACGGCCAAAGAGGGAGAGTGGGAGACGAAGACTGAAACGGAGACCAAGAGATGACGCTTCGATTCGCCGCTAAGAACACGAAATCGACCACCCAACACCGCAGAAGTGGACCACTGCCCGCCAGCAAGGCAGTCGCCAGTGAAGAGGGACACGATGACGGACAAGGCGAGCCGGCGATAAGCTAGGGTTCAGACTTTGGACCTGCCCTTCGGTTTCTGAACTTCAGTATGTTCGTGTGTGTGTGCGCGCCGTGCGTGGAGACTGAGAGCTGAGAAAGGAAAAATGAATAATCGTGTCAGCGTGTGTGTTGTGTTGGCGCCAGTTGGGGTTTTTCTTTTTTAAAAAAAAAACAGGTTAAACAGGCCAACCCGTATAACCCGTTTTCAAAACGGGCTGGATTTCTCCAGCCTGAACCCGTTTGTTTTGGATGGCTAACGGGCCCAACCCGCCAGCCGGCCCTGTTTTACCGGTCCTAGTCACAATGCCCTTAGACCTGAGGTCACATGGATTCCTACATGAGAGTTGCTAAGCTTTGAATTAGTCAAAAGTCACTTTTGACCGAGTGATGATAAAGGCTACGATCGGGCTTGGTGGTTTTTCATGCAGAGGAATATGAATGATCAAGATGGAATTTGTCCCTCACATTAGTAGAGAGATATTACTAGGCCCCTCGATGAGTGAGTCTGAGAAATGTATGGCCATACTATGATGGAAAGGAGTTTCTATCTCTATTATCAAGCTACTTAGGAATCGATAAAGTAATGGTCAGGAACAAGAGGATGACATTATCCATGCCTTATCCTTGATCAATATATCGTGTGACAAAAGGGACATGACATGGTTGTATGACAGGTTGTATCGTGATAACGATCCTTATATGAATTGGGTATTCATAAATCTTGCTAGAGGTCACTTGTGACTTTTGGGTTAGTATAGTTATTGGCCCACTGCCAACTTTATATGGGACTACAGGGTCGCACACAAGAATGGCCCAACACGAGATAATGTTTAATTTAGGGTGGACGAATTATATATATAAATATATAATTCATTAATAATATTATATATATATTTTTTCAAAAAATATATATCTTATATATATATGTATATATATTATATGATATTATTATATTGTGTTAGTTTTAAATTTAATTTATTAAGATATATTAAATTTAATAACTAACATGATAGAGATATAGTATCTCAGATTTAATTTATGAAGATAAATTAAATATAATGGCTCTTTATTTGGATTAAATAAATAGGTTAAATTAAAAATGTTGGACAGATTTAATTTAAACTGAATTTATTTAATTAGCTCATCAAGATAATTAATAGTTAATTAATTTTGAAATTAATGATGATTAATTTTGAAATTTGAAAATAGCCCTCATAGGTTATAAACTTGATAGAGCAGATATATTGATATACACATGAGAATTGAGAGCCGCAAGGGAAACCCTAGGAGACATTAGAGGTGCTAGCACTCAGTCTTGGTTGGAGAGCATTCGTGTGGATACCGATAGAGGGAGCGGACCTGACGTGTTAGCTCCTAGAGATCGTGAAAACCCTATGAAAGGTATGAATCCTTCCAACTTTGTTTAAACGTCGTTGATAGATCCTCGATTAGGATTGGTAAAATTTTAAAATTCTTCCGCTGTGCCTGCCAATCCTAACATGTCAGCAGCCATCTTAGATAAAATCTTATACTTCAGACTATTATTTTTCTACTATTCTAGGGAACTAAAGGAGTTAGAACTACCATCAGGAATAAAAACACCCTCCTCAAGATAAGCTTCCAATTCTGATTCCATAGGGGGAATTGCTTGCTTTTCACGAACAATATTCATGATTTGATCAAATCCAGTAATTATAGAAGAACTAGGCATATGGGGAGAAGAGTTGTTTCCAACATTATCACTTTCATTACTTGTCTCTCCCTTGTACATAGCAACATAGGCATCATACATTGAGTTTAATGCTTTCACCACTTTATCTATATTCTCAGAAGCAACATAATCAGGCTTGTAAATCAAAGGAAAGCAATAATTAATAACATATAATTTGCACCTGGGATCCAAAATACTTGCAAGAGCCATCACCAAATTGCATTCCCCCCAATATTTGTCAAACTTCTCTTTCATTGCGATTGCCATTTCTACTATAAAGAAATCATCATCTTCTAAGGCATTGTCAATTACTTGTTTCACTCTCCAAACCTCAGGAAGGTACAAATTTGCAGTAGGATATTCACTGCCTGATATGACATGAGTGGCTAGATTGAACACTTCTAGAAGTTTGCAAATCTTCTCAACCTTCTTCCAATCCTCTTCAGATGGTGCATAGTTGTAATGTGGTTCTCTTTCCTTATAATCAAGAAAGACAACCTTGAACTTCAAAGTAGTAGATAACATCCTATATGTAGAATTCCACCTTGTTGGACAATCAAGAATAAGCTTCCTTTCCTTCAAACGTTTCTGCTCAACAATGTCACAAAATGCTTTTAGCCTTGAATCATTGTAGTTGATATATTTCACACTCTCACGAACATTATTTATAATGTCCTTCATCCTTAATAATGCTAAATGGATGCTTATACACCATGATTGTAGTAGAAACTATTTCCCTCATCTTCTCATTAGAATATCTGGCACCCGATGCTAGAAATATATTAATGCATAAATTTGAAGGCTGAAACGGTATAGTGGATTGCATATTTTGGGCAGCAAAGTGTAACTTCCTTGAATCACAAGATTTGGCATGTCTCCATAGATGGGAAGTGCTAGCTCCCTTTCCTGAGTATGAAAATGGGCTTTTGCAATACTTGCATTTAGCTTTAAGCTCATCATTAGTTTCAACTTGATCAAAATCATCCCAAATAGCTGAGGTTTTTCTCTTCTTCTTCTTAATGATATCATCATCACCATCATTTTTCTCATTGGTTTGTTCACTAGCTTGTTGACTAGTTTGTTAACCTAAATCTATTGGTGCTTGTTGTTAGACCTCAATAACATTAGGAGGAACTGAAGTAGACGACATTGTTTCACTCTCAAATGGAGATGACATTAACTACAACCGAAACATTAAAAGTAATGTACTAGTTAAAGTGATAAGAGCAGCATAAAGAAGACATAATCAAATGAACCAGCGAATGAACCAAAAGCATATTAGCAAATGAACCAGAACAGCAGAAGCAATCATTTTGAGAATGAACCAAAAATAGATCAGCAATTCATAGAATATTCTTATAACCCCCTGCCTGATAAACCGTAATTATGATTCGAAAAGGTGTCATTAAAATGAATTAGAGACCGACGAATAATTAAAACTCATTTCAAACTCCCCTCTTTACGGTAGGGTTTTCACAAACTCTTTCAAAATTTTATTCCTATTCTGGTCTCAAATTCAAGTTTTGAATATAATTACTTTGTGCAATTGGATCGCATTCATACATATCAGAGTGTACAACAAAAATTCTAGCAACCCCCGGGTTTCATTCATTCAATAAGGGTTTACAGTTTCCCATATAGGAGATTATACAAAATCATTCCACATATATACAGTAATCCCAAATCAAAATGGATAACCAACAATCAACATCAAAGATCACTAAGGAGTCTTAGCCGCTCTTGGTTGTCCACTTCCCTTTGGAGTCACTTGCCTTGTCTGTAGGTCAATTCATGGAAAGAATGAGATTCAAAAGAATCTCAGTAGTAACAAGTCACTCATACAATATATAAGCACAAGCATGTAAGTAAATCACAAACAGCAACAGCAGTAGCACAAAGATACATGGCTTTTACCACAATTAACAGCACTCACGGCTGTATACATAATGCGATAGCTCTCGCTGTAATCACAATCATGACAGCTTACACTGTAATCACAATAACGATAGCTTACGCTGTATAATGACAGCTTGCGCTATAAATGACAGCTTTCACTCTATAATGATAGCTATCACCGCATAACCGAAGCAGCATTTATCACAAAACAGTGATAGAACACACATACAGTGTATTACACATAGTATAAGAAAAGAGTGACTACATAGTTCTTTCCGAACGTGCTCTAGCACAGGTCGTTCACGATCAGGGAAAATGTCGAATCCTACAATTCTAAATGCACCATTTAGACACTTCCATAGTGTTCTAGGGGTTGTATGAGTATATAATGAAATTTTATAAAAATGCGCCCGAGGATTTGACCCGACCCCGTCGTACCCGGTCCGGCTGCACTTTTCCTGAAATTCTAACCTGAGCTATCCTAACATATTTCTGCCCAAGGAATCCATTTCTGGACTCAAAATTATCAAATTCAATGTTAAATTACAAATCTACCTTTGACAGCCCCACTTTAAGGGTTTCAGGGGCGTTTTAGTAATTATGCTTTTTCAGCCTTTTTCGAAAAATTGACCAACTGTAACCCCACCTAACTTTCCCTCCTGAACGCAATGGAACCACCAAATCATTGAAAATCCAACTCTAAGACCCATTTCTAGAGCTGGCCAAAATTTATGTGTTCTCTAGGGAAAATTAGGGTTTTACGATTTCGGCTCCGTAAACGCGTTCCTTTATACTCCTAGCCACTTTATTAACTATTACATTAGATTATGACTACCATTTGAACCAAAATTAGGTAGCATAACTCTTAGGCAACTCAATTTCCAAAATTTAAAACCAATGGCAATCCAGCAAAATTTCACTGATTAAATTGCCCACATCAGCTAGAATAGTCAAATATACAAAGGTTTAGAAGTTACCTCAAGCTCCTACTAGCTTTCCCTCTTCTTGGATGAAACCTAACTCTCTTTAAACAGAAAATTTGAGCTCCAAAAACCTTGAGGTACATGAAAAAGAAGCTTAGGAGTAGAGTTATAAGCGTTAGGAACTAGATCATCGGAGAAATTGGCTTACCTTGCGAGTTCTCTTTACTTTCTCTCTCTAGACACTCTCAACTCTTCTCTCTCTAATTTCATATCTAAGTGTGTGAAAATGGCTGGAGAAAGAAGGATGATGATACTTAATATCATATATTATATGACATTTAATTATTAATTTAATTTCCAAAAATTTTGGATTTTTCAGAAACTCTAGCAGATTTCTGCCCAAACTTTGAAAAATTATAACTAATTTTAGAAAAATCAAATGGGAGTGCTTCTAAAGCCTATATAACCCTTATTGAGTCTAAATTCAAGGAAAAATATAGACTTTTGCTATCTAGAATCATGAAATTCCTAGAATCTTAACTTTGCATGCTGTTCCAGAAAATAATCAATTTCGCTGGGCAAACTTCAAAAATTCATAACTCCCAACTCACAAAAAGAAATGACATGAATTATGTGTCCATTTTGAAGCTTGACATGTGAATTTTAAAACTAGAAGGTTTCATAATATTTAGAAACCATTTGCTCATTCAAAATGTCCTTATAAACTGACTATCCTGCACCGAATTATACTTAACAATTTATCAAATTTTCAACCAATGTGTCTAATAGTTCCAAAATCAAAAATCAAACTTATTCCCACACAATTTTTCACAAGGAAACCATTGGAATCACTAAAACCACCAAATTCCCATTACACATTCTCCAAAAGTGTTTATTCAACAATAATTACATCTACTTTTGAAGTCATTAGCTCTTAATCACCTTTTAGGATATTACAATTCTAATATCACAATATAAAAGCAATTGTAGGCAATCAATTACATGATGAAAGCACATAGATTCTTGATTCTTAGAATAAAGGCATGCCCACCCCTGTATCCCCTTGTGTGTGTGTGTGTGTGTGTGTGTGTATGATGGATAAACAAAATAGCACAATATTAGTTCTTAGTCAATGAAAATCATGTTCAGAACACAGAACCATAAGCAAACAAGAAATTGCTCCTTTCCAATGTAAGCAGAAATAATTGGACATGGAGCTTGCAAATTTTGAAAGTGATTAACAACAAAGTTATTCATGCTGGCAAATACAAACAAATCTTTACCCAAAAAGAATACCAAAGAGAGTATCAATTTCCATTTCTGCATATATGCTACTTGAAGAGCCAAACAAGAATCTATATTTCCATTAGAAGTCCAATTTAGGACAGAGGATCACACAAGAAGTTGAGAAACTAACTAAAATGATAATTTTTCAAAAGACATGCTTGGTGAAGGAACGATTCAAACACACCAAAGACTTAAAAAATTAGACCAAGATTGGATTAAAGATTTGACAATATGAGAGAAACAGTAATGGAAGCTCAGAATCAACAAGTCAGTTTTTGTAGATGATACATACACCAATACAGAGGGTAAGTTCCAAAATAACTCATACAAAGAATACCGATATCAGATCATTCCTACTTGAAGTCGCATAGGATCAAACTGTTCTCAACAGAGAAAGAATTTGATAGAGAAATCTCACAAAAGGGCCTCTAATTTTAACCAGTACAACTTTTTTGTCTCTCTCTCTCTTCTTCAAAATGAACTGCAAAAAAATTCTAGGTAGAGTTTCAAGAAACAAGACCTCCGATAATGCAATAGATAATTCAACATTCAGTGATCGAAGAACACACAAAAAAAGAAAAAATCACAGTGCAGTGGAAACAGACCTAGTTTCCTTCTTCGGAATCCCCAGACTCTTGAAATCCAAGAAAACCCAAAAGCAAGGGGCTTTAGTAGAAATATCAAGATGACGGAGATGAGGGACTAATGATGATGACACTGTTTGACGAAGAGACGATGGAGACAGGACAACCGTGTGCTTGTGCGAGATGCGATGTTGTGCGCCTGTGCAATTCCGGATGGAGTTGAGGAGTGAGGAGTAAGGAGAAGGAATGACCGAGACCGAGAATGGATAAATGGAAAAGAAGAATAGGGTTAGGGATTGCATTTGCAGAAGAATAGAATTGAAGTTCAAAAATAGAATTGAAGAAACAAAATTACCCCACCTTTTGATCTTTTTTTAAATATTTTAACAGCCTGACCTGACAGGCCTAACAGGCTTGTCAATAAGCCTTGGCCTGGCCTATTAAGCAAAACAAGCATTTTTTTACCTTGGCCTGGCCTTTTAGCCTGACAAGCTAGGCCTAAACAGGCCTATCGCAGGCCAGGCTATAGGCTCCTGACAGGCCGCCTGGCCTGTTTCCACCCCTACATATAAAAATGGATCTTATATTTAAGACATAATTCGGCTCTTCATTTGGGGCTTACATTAAGAAGTAGGGGAGCATCATATTATTCCCTAACACCTGCTTGCACTAAAAATCTAAAATTGATAACTTATTGAATAAAAAATCATTGATATGTTTTGTTTTTTTTGGGAAAATTTCATAAAAATACCTTCAAAATATCAAAATCCAAAATCAGTTTTGTTTCCTGCAATAGTTTAAGTATTGACTATACTTGATTAGGAATTCACAACTCATTCTATTAAGAAATAATTGATTTGGGATTTTGGAATTTTGAAAGTATTTTTTTTAGAATTCTCCCTTATTTTTTGCTTGAGAATAACTGATATGTTATTACTTAATAATCTTGACAATTTTTCTACGTTAGAAAACTTATTCTTTATAAATAATATTATTTATATTATTCTTATTAAATACTTTTATATGAGTCCAATCCATTATATTTTATATTTTATATTGTACAATGTAGTATACATTTTCATTTTAAATTATTATTGGTTTTAATATATTAGTAATAATTTTTGTTAAGCTAGGTATAGAAAATAATCTGTGATTCTAACTCTCTTGATATGCCAAAAGAATAATTGTTTTTATAACATGAGAACGTCAGATGAAACATTTAATACCACCTACATCCTATTTCTTATATCCTTACTTGTCTATTTGGTTGGGGAAATTGGAGGGAATGTAATGTAATGATAATTACATAAATTTTTTTAATTCTTCATTAAGAAAAGATGATGCATAGGCATAAAACCGTTTGGTTGGATTAGTTCAAACATGTGAGTGAATGAGAATAATATAGTAAGAGACAAAATTACTGATCATGTCTACATATATAGGTATAATAGATTAAATATCTATTTTTTACCAAATATATATAATAACCATGTCTACATAGTAATTAATTAATTAATTGCATTAATCAAAACTGTTAGTTAAAGCCTTTCACCCAATAGGTGGTGAATTGGGCGGTATTAAAAATTTAAACTCAAAAAACAAACTTAAAGATAAAGACAGAGTTAAAAGAATATTGTAACACCCTAAATTTACATTCACCAAATATATTGTAGTAATTCAAGAAATTAAATAAAATGGTGAATATTCATGAGAAAAAAAGAAAATTAATTCAAGAAAGGAAATTAGATTACAAGGTAATGGCAAAATCGTAATATTGTCAATTTAGCACAAGATCTATTATTTTCAATTAATTGAAGTTAATTTCAATTAATTAAGGAAAATAAAGGAGAATGTATATTTGGAATATTCTTGGTGGAATAAATAAAGAGTTGTAAAATTGGAAGGACTTGTGCATAATTCAATTAAAGGGATTATGGAAGTATTGAAACAATTTTTATTTCCCTTTTCTTATAAAATTTCTCCTAGCATAAGAAAAAGGGAGGTAAAATGATTTTTGGAATTAAACATGCCAAGTGTCATTATCCTATGGTAAAGGGATTATTTTATAATTGATGAAGATGAGCACATGTCTAATTGTGTTAAAATAATGTTACTTTTACATAGTAATCATGATTATGGTATAACAATTGAGTACATGATGGGATTAGTTGGAAGAAGCCATTTGGTTAGTGAGAGCATGAGAGGGGACGGATTTTGAGCTAACCAAAAGGGGAGAAAAATTAGTTCAAGACTAATTGCACCTTATGACACCAATTGGGAGGAGATAAGACTAATGCCAAGTGTCACCATAAGATGCATTGTTGGAAATAAAGTGATTAAAGGAAATGGAGACATTTTATCAAACACTCTTCCTTCCTCTTTCCCTTGCATATTTCAGCCAAGAAGAGAGAAGAGAAGAGAGAGTTTAAGAGATCTTGAGATCTAGAAAGGAGGAAGAAGAGAAAGCTTAAGGTAAGTGTTGATTCTTAAGCACTTTCTTGTGATCTTGCATGAAACCTTCTCTAAACTCTTCTTCTCTATGGAATAAATGGTTTAGAAAATACATCTTGAGCTCAAAGAGAGAGAGAGAGAGAGAGAGAGAGAACCCAAGAACTCAATAGCTAACTTTACAAACCTTAAATCTATACTAGTATGATGTTGTTGTCGAGGTTTGTGGTTGGATTTGGTGATTTTTGTTAAGTTTGTAAATTTGAAAAAGTCCTAACCCTAAGGGGTTATGCTAGCCAAATTTCTTTAAATCATGGTTAGTATGTGTTTAAATGGCTTAATAATGGAATAGAAGTGGAAAGGCATAAGCTTTAGAGGTTAAATCATAAAGTTGCAATTTTCCCTTTTCTTGAAGCATGTTTCGGCCAGCACTGTTCTGGGGGGAAGGAGTTGGATTTTCATAAAATTGATGGTTCCATTGGATTCAGAAGGCAAAAATAGGTGGAGTTACGGTTTGTACTTTTTTGGAAAGCTTGACAAAGCATAATTACGAAAACGCCCATAAAACCTTAAAACAAGGTTGTCAAGGGCAATTTCATAATTTGACACTGAATTTAATAATTTTGAGCCCGAAAATGGATTTCTTGGGTGAAATTACATCAAGATAGCATTAGTCAATATTTTGGGAAGGCGTGCTGTCGAGCCGGGTATGGCGAGGCCGGGCCGGGGTTCCAGAGGCATTTTGGTAAATTTTCACCATAGACTAATATAACTACAAGAAACACTAGGGAAGTGTCTAAAATAATACTTGGATAGGTTATGACCTATTTCTTGTACATTTAATATTTTAGGACTGAGCCGGAAGCCTGGAGCAACACGTTTTACGAGGCACACTAAAAAGGGGTTGAAAGAACTTTGATGTAGGGACATTATCCTTCATACATCATGCCATAGTTATATGATTGTGTGGATGCCATTGTTTGTAAATGTGCTTTGTTAATCAACATGGCTTGGCTAGAAAAGGGCAGTTAGTGCTAGAGGTGTACTTACAGTGGGAGTTGGTGAGAATCCAATCGATGTATGATTAGTGGGGTTGGGCCTTACTCATGTTTACATGATGATAATATGTTTATATTTTTCATTAATTGGTGCATACATGACACATATCATATTTACTTTTCGCATTTTATATGAATGATAACATGTTTCTACTGAGATTCCTTAGAATCTCACCCTTTTTTCTAAACAAACATATCAACGGATGCCAGTGGATTGAAAGGCAAAGGCATATACACTAAGAAGTGATTGGCACGTGTCTCGTGGCAAGGTTAAAGTTCGTGGTTATAGTTAGTTTATGGTTAAGAAATTTTGGGAAATCCTGTAATTATTAGAAATACTGTAGTACTATGTATTTTGTTGATGGATGACTTTGGATTGTAAACAAATGTTTTTATCAGCATATATATACTTTTCTGTATGCCCATGAAATCTAGTCTTTATTACTCTTTGAATATTGAAATAGAAACGGGTGTTGACAAATATCATCGAAGAGAGTAGAAGAGATTAACACAAGGACTTATACTAGTTTTGTCTAACTACTTGATCTATGTCAAGTCTCCAGAAGACTTTCTAAGTGTTTTACCATGATTCCAAGATTCCTTGGGATTTTGGTGCCTCAGAACAAGCAAATCTCTTTCTCTAAGACAATTCGCTCCCCTTTACACTTTGCAATCAATGGCCTCACTCAAGGTCCCACTACCTTGAGCAACTCACAACAAGAGTTTCAAGTAAGGTTTCAAAAACTCTTTCGAAGAGTAAATGTAATGAACACTGAAGTACAGAGAAATAGAGAATAAGACTTAGAATTGAATGCAACAGTAAATGCTTGTTATAGATTGTTAGCTCCATCTTGAATGCTTTTGTGTTTATAGGTTGGAATCAAGTAATGACCATTGAAGATTTTGAATACATCCATTAGAGAGATGAGATAGCTGTTGGTGAAAGAAGGCATTCAAATTGATTAGGCTTCATTGCAGTTAATACTTCTAACACAAAAGTGCTTTTTGTTGATCTTGAGTTTAATCCATGATTAAGCACCTGTAACTTGTTCATAAGTTTGATTAGTACTAAATAAAATCAATTACAAGCATAGCTATATACTTTTATCAAACTTAGAATGAGTATTAAAATCTTTGAGATGATGTTTTCAAAAACTAGTATCAATATCACTCGAGTGATCAAATAGTGTTGTCTTATCACTCAAATGATAAGTCATCACTTGAGTGCAATCATATGTTATAACTCATTTAACCATAGAGGTAATGATAGTCATAATGTGAAAATGTAGAATCACTAGAGTGATTAATGTTCACTCGAGTGATCTTTGAAAATATTTGAAAATTGCCTAAGTTGCTGTCAAGTGACTCTATGGTGATGCTCTATATCAATCAAGTGGCTTGATAGCACTCGAGTGCACTGCACTCTTCTCTTTGAAAAATATGTGAATCACAATCAAGTATAGTGATGAAACAAAACTAGTCATCACTCGAGTGACCAATATAGCACTCGAGCGATTCTTTCCAAAAATTCTAGTAAAGTGATCCATCACTGTCAAGTAACTATGCAGTGATTCACATCACTCAAGTGAGCTTTTCAGCACTTGAGTGATTTGTTGCAAAATTACTTCATCATTTTTTAGTGCCTTGATAGTGATCTAGGAAGAAGTGAGAGTTCACTTAAGTGATCTTTCAAATTTCTGAAGAGATCATTAAGTGGTGACTATATAGTAATGAGTTTTTTTAGGCCATCACTCGAGTGGCATTACCATCACTTGAGTTAAACTTTGACAGAAGCCCTCAATCACTATTTGGTGATTTGTTGGTGATGAGATGAGCAGCTTTATCACTAAAGTAACTTGCATAAGCAATTCATCTTAGACTTAAAAAATCTTTTTCAAAAACATTTTAATCATGCAAAACATTGATCCTAAGGTTTGTTATCATCAAAATATAAACTCTAACAAAAACTACACACACACACTATATATATATAATTAACAACTAGTATAAGTCCTATGCACATATGTAAGAATAAATAAATTAAAGTATAATGAAGGCTTGTTAATTAAAATTTTGTTTGTGCATATATATAACTACTACAAATTTAGGTATATATAATGCTTAATAAATAACGGTTATATAGCATAATCATTATGTATGTCCAGGTAGAGGCTGCGCAAAGATATATAACGCTTAAAAGTAATGGTTATTTATGCACACTATCATGTATTGCAAGGCAGAATTTACGAAAACACAAAAAGAATGGTTGTAATTAATAACTATCATTTATTTAGTTACAAAAATGACAGTTCTTAAAACACAACCATCATTTAACATTTACAAACAATTCTTCTTCCAATATTATATCAACAAAAAAAAACGTAATGGCTATATCTATTAACCGTGAAGTATGAACAACAAAAATGACATTTCATAATAAATAAACATCATGTAAAGAACAAATTCAAAAAGATCCTTTCATAACCTCATTTGGTCTAACTCCAAGTACCAGTTCTCTTAAGTTAAATACTTTAGAGTGAAGCATTTAACTCTATTTATAGTAACCTATTCCTTTTGTTCTTAGTACTTTTCTAAAAAGCACCTTTCCGTAACCTCGTCCTTCTTTCCCTTATCATAGTCAGATGCCATAGAGCCCTTTTCATTATCCGTCCTCCTCCTCCACATGCTCACCCTCCTTCTCCTCCTCCTCCTCATCTTCCTCACCCTCCTCCTCTATAAGCCCTTTCTCCACCACCACCACCTCCACAAGCTGCTCCTCCTCCTCCTCTATATCCTCCTCAAATAGATGCTCTACTACAGACATTGGCTAGCCTTGATCGCTTCATAAGGTGTCTTGCTACCCACAGCCATAGTCTGAACAGGAAGTTAGACTCATCCTTAATCATAATCAGGTTGTATATGATCACTTCTAGTTAGACCCTTCATGTCCTTCCTTAAACATCAATGATGTGCCGATCGAAGGGGAGGGGTAGGAGGAGGAGCACAGTAGTAGTGGTGATGACTGAAAACTGCTACTGCTTTTATTATTTTTTGAATGTTAAAAAAATTAATCGTTAGAGTAATATAGCTCAAAAATATTTAAAAAACCAATTGTCACTTCATGGTTATTAGTAAACAATTGTTACTAATTCAAGAACGTTCACAATTATTAGTAAATAACCATTACTTATGTTAACCATGACAATTTATAAGGACATATTAGGCTCTATAACGTAACCTTTTTCATTCCAAAGGACACATTCTGCTAGATAACTCACAAAACCCTTTCTATTCCACTTCTATTTAATTAAGAAGAAATGATTTTTAATATAATACTAAAACTCATACTTGGCAATAAGATAATCCACAAAACCATTTCTATTTGAACATCCAAAAAATTATTTTTTGTTTGTACTATAGGGTTGAATAATCAACTTCAAAAATTATTAGAAAATTCAAATAAATAACAATTATTATGTAAAACCCATCATTTTTTAGAATACCATGTCTAATACCTGCTGGTTATTAAGAAAACACCATCACCATTTACAAAACCTAACGATTGTAATGTAAAACCATGAACTTTCATTCACATATTCATTACAATTACAAATTAAGAACCTTAAGAAACGAAAACATTTTATAACTACATTTTTCAACATTGCTAAGTTATTACACTTTACACGCTTGTCTTTAGTCGAATGTCACCTACCATTATCGAAACCCCATAACTTTGGTTGACTTTTCTAGTCAGCAACATACCACATCCTCCATTGCTTTCTTTAAACTTTCTAATAGTTGTGTGAGTTGCTTCAATTGTCCTAACTCACTTTTTCATTTTGAAGCTCTAGCTAGATCGTATTCCTTTGCATGCTTTATTCTCCTTATTTTAAGGTATAATTTCTCTTCTACATTTCACATTCTCCATTTTGCATTCTCCTTAGTTTCCACTTCATCATGCTTAGCTAGATTTTTACCTTAGTCACGCATCATGTTTTTCTGGAAAATCCATTGGTCTGTTCCCTGTGGCTTACTAAATGAGTTTTGTTTTCTAGTTAAAATGGCTAGTTCTACTTCCTCTGGTACTAATAATGCCCCTACTACTAGTATTCCCCTTGGTACTGATGTTGCCCCTAAAAAACTAGAAATAGGCATTAGAAGAAGTGCGTGATATTGTAAGGAGGGGGCTGTTGCACCTTGACTTTTATGAACAAAACAAAGTCTCTAGGGAGAAAATTTGATGTTACATGGAACAATAATGCTCAAGCTCTTGAGCTGTCATATTTTGTCAACTACATTGACTTAATAGCAAGGACCAACATTCCTATCATAGAGAGTTACTAGCTTTGGGTATAGAAAAAGTACACAAACGTTATTTGGGACAATATAAGGGTAAGGTATATATGTCTGCTAATTACTTGATATGTACTTGTAAAAAATATTAACTTAAATTGTGCACTTTGAAGTCAACATATAATATAGATGAAACTTCCAAAAAATTTGTCCTCAATAAGGTTGGGCAATTACTATGCACATTTTGTCATGCATTGGCGAAGGTGTATTTGCAGAATTCTAAAGAGGCTGATGAGATAGAAGTTTCTTAGGATCTTTGGTCCACCATTAAACCGGATGAGTAGAGAGAATTTGTTATCTCACGTTGCAACCTGTCATTACAGGTAATTGTGATTCATATTAACTAGAGTATTGTGTGATTTTTCTGGAATTAAGCTAGGTGAATAGGGAGACGATAAAGAACAATAAGTATCCCTATAAGGCAAGATGAATAAGATATACTCACATTCTCAAAAGTTGTTTGCTAAGATTGGGGACGGTAGTAGAACTCCTCATCATGAACTTTAGTTGGTGGTGAGAAAAAATAAAGATGGCTCTTTAATAATCCTTAGGTGAAAATGGTCATCGATAAAATGGTAAATATTAATATTAGTCCCTAATTCATAGAAGCAATGTCTTGAATTAACTTTCAATATTAACATTATTGTTAAATGCATAACTCATGTCCCAGGAAATTACAACACAGGACTGCCTTTCTACGGATGAGGATGTATTAGCCCTGACATTGGGGCCTGACCATCCTGGTCTTCTTAGGGGTGTCAGCTTTTGATTGACCAAGAAAAAACATTATGATCACTAACAACATCAAAGAAATAATAGGGACAAAAAATATGAAAAGCTCCAAAAATTGTGCGATGAAATGTAGAAACAAATACTCTTTCTCACACAAGAGTTGATGAAAGAGCATTGTATAAAGTAGTAAGGGGAAGGCAACTACACATTTACAAGCCATGATCTACCTAAGGGCTTGGTGAATGTCGAGTGTTTTACTGATAGCCCTGGACACCATACAGTTGCAACGGGCCATACGTTCAACTGCCTAGAGGATAACATGGTTCATAACAAGCCGATCCCTCTTAAGCATGTGAAGGTATAAATCAACACCAACATTGACTCCAACTATCCATTCCATGTGTCCACCAAAGACACAGATATAGTGAGAGGGGCTATGGGCAACTTTGTAATATGGCCTCACAGTGTACTTAGAGTATGTGAGCCAACTAAAAAGTCCACCGCTCAAAAGAAGCTGCCCACCAAGTCCAAGCTTCCTAATCAATTCAAGCCCCCCACATAGTCCAAGATCACTAATCTGTCCAGGCCACTAATCAGTCCAAGACCCCCACTTAATCTAAGAAGAGGAAGCCATCTTTCTCATATAATAAGCACGTTCGTCAATCTACCCGAAAGTCTCTCCAGTAGTTTGTAGACAAGTTCTTCACTTTAGACCTATTTCTAATAATCAAATTGGAGAGAGAGGTCTTTGACCTACTAGACCAAGAGGAATTTATAAGCCAAGAGCTTGTTTCTGAGGTCCTGAACAACTAGATAGCAAGTATAAGCCTTATCAACTTCTTTATGAGGCATTTCTTCAACTGTGTTTAAGTAGTTCGCTTCTTAAAGCTTTGATTACATTTTGACATGTTGGTTTCAATATTTCAGGCACTTGTACAATACTTGCATCTTCCCCTTGACCTTCAGGACAAGATCAAGTTCATTCGCCCTGACAATCTCAATAACCAGACTGAGGGCATGAAGGAAGATTCCAAACAATATTACATGAGGTTTCTGTGGGATGAATTCATTAGGAGGGTGCCAGACAAAAGACATACTTACTTCTTTGTACCTTACATTCATAGGTGGAAACATCATTAACTCTTCTTAAATTAGTTTTTATTTATTTGTAATCATCTTGAAAATGTGATCCATTATTGTACTTAGAAACCATTTCATATTCATAGTGGTAAATCCAATTTGCAACAAGATTTGGTACAATGACTCTATGTGTAGGGTTCTAGACACAAGACCATACATTTAGGAGACATACAACCTATAACTAATCCATTTATCATCTCTTGTAATTCAATTCATCTTGCATGTTTTTATATATATACTTTTTTGTTATATCTTCTTAGAGTGATGTACAATTACTACACGCAAAATAGTCTCAAGTGCACTAAAATCAACCTCACCAATGGTTGCTATGGATGCGCCTTCTAATGACTACATATGAAGATATATATATTATTCACCAATAACTATAATATTAAATTGAAGCACACATATAGTTTATATATATGACTGACTGACAAATTTTTCTTCTCATTTCTTTATAATGTCCAAAGTAATTGGACATGATCAATGATTATAGGTACTATGTGATGCAGTACATGAAGGACATAATCACTTATGGTGCTGAAAATATTGATACAAATAAGGTATATAAATGCTTAATTTGTTCATATATACATTTGGTCAGCTATATATACCAATATCGAACTTCCATCTCTTGTTTCCTTTAGTGCATAGTATTTTAATGCCTTATGCACGATGTTTAGCAACTCAATTAAAGAAGTGGCCAAACAGTTGGTGACACCTCTACAACATTAGTGGGAGAGTAAATACATCGAATGTCTGTAAATTTCTAGATACTGATGATTTATTTGTTTTAAAGTTTTGGTTTTAATATGTGTATACATATATGTATGTGAATGACTGTAAATATATTCTGATTTGTTGTATTGTTTAGTATATGAATAGATGTAAATATATATTGTGATTCATTTCATACAAATGTATATGTAGGGGGATATTAAAAGTAGAAACACCCCCATTTTTTTAGAAAAAAATTAGCTTCAACAAATCACAGGTTCTTATCTAACAATCGTTATTTATGTCAACAATATATAACGGTTGTTTAAAAAAATCTGTTAGCATTACTATCAATTTATAACAGTTGTTTTGAAAGAATCATTATATATAGATAACATATATAACTGTTGTTAAAGAGGAACCGTTATATATTATGCAAATATTACCATATTTTATGACGGTTTTTTACTAGTTCCCATTAATTATTATCACAACAATTCACATACCATGGCCTCACGAAGCCTCAATACATAACATGTGTTATACTATAATCATTATAATAGATTTAGAATAAATAACAATTTAGAATCATAATTTATCTACATGAAGCATATATAGCTTCCACATATATGAACGGTTCGGAACCGTTATGTAATATCCCAAATTTTGGGATTAGAAACTTGAGAATAAATCTAAATCAGGCAGACTACCAGGCTTGAGTTTAGTAAGAGTCCCAATAATATTCGGGAAGTAGAATGATTTTTGGGGACTATATCCTGGTAGACAATGATTTTCTCAATTATATGAGGGCTATGAGGTTGTAGTTAGTCGGAGAAATAGACCAACACATGTACTTAGTACATGTGTCACCCTTAAGGGCCAGAAGGGCACTTGGCACTATCCTATGGGACACAGGTGCTTATGGCACCATTTGGTAGGCTTCAGTATACATGATGCAGTCCCGAGTAGTATATTGGGGAAAAGCCAAGTAAGATCCTGAGTAAACACCTATAAAGTAGCTTTATTTAAGTAACTTTATTAAAATAACTTTAATAAAGCAACTAATGATAATACTACTTTTTGGTTGGTACCATAGGAAGGTGACATGTGCCCTTAATCATGACACTTGCTTTTTCTACTTTTGTGTTGCCTCACTCAAGTTGCGCCACGAGTCCATTAATAATGATGTTCACTTTTTGACTTTTGAGTTGGCACTTTGAAAAAGCGCCACCCAACCTATGGGTTCAAGGAATCTACCGATCTTCGGTCTGGATACATACTTAACTTTCCTAAACACCGAACATGGGAGTCAGGGGAATTCATCAAACTTCCCTTCCCCAGGCACAAAAGGATGCCTAAGAGGAGAGAGAAAAAGAGAAAGGATAATGCTTAAAGCACACTTGTCACTCTAAAGAACCATTAGGTCAAAAGACAAGACATATGGCATAAAATCCGACCCATCCCTTCCCTTTAAACAATTCGGCCAGTACCAAGAAAGAAGAGGAAAATAGCAAAATTTAAGAGAAATAGAAAGAAGAGATAAGGAAGAGGAATAATAAAAATTCTGGAGTTCTAAAGCCGATTTCGACCCCGTAACTCCATTTGCGATCGATAAGCCCTTTACAAACATTGTTCTAATCAATGAGAGCTTTCTTTCTATGGTCTCAGTTTTTTTTATCAGTGGTGTTTTGTGCCATCTAGTTAGCCAGAGTGTTGCCCGAATTTTGAACCGATTGTAGAATTGAAAAGGGGTAAGCCTATGCTTCATTTTGAACCGAATATGTTATGGTTTCATTGAGTTTTCTTAGACCTTGGGGCTGCTCTAGGCTTTAGGCCAAGAGGGATTTTTTGGGGCTAATATTGATTCAAGCTTGAATATAATGTTATATGGTGTTTCATGATGATATTTGGCTAGTTGGTAGTTAAAATTTCATATTTTTACTTGTTGTTGGTTTTGGTGTTAGTATGGCTAGAACTAGAACACGAAGAGGAAGTGTGATTTTGATATTTTTGATGTCACTAATGGATTTTACTTGTCTGATGATGATGATATTTTCCAAATTTAAACTAGACATGATGAACTTTAAATTGATATATACTATGTGGCATTTGAGTCAGTATATTGGGAGATATGATTTGTTAAAGTTAGCCATTAACTCTAGAATGATGTTTCTAGCAGTAAGGATTGATTGTGGATTCTGGAATTGTGTTCATGTAAGTGGCAATGGAAGATATTTTTCCATTAAAGTAAACTTTAAGATGTTATGGCTTTTCTAATTTTACAACTCAACTCAAAAATCATAAAAACCAAACAATAATTATCAACAACAACTCAAGAAAGCAAGTTCATGAAGTTACCCTCTTTGGCTTCTTGGTTTCCTCTTAATCTAGGCTCCTCCTCCCTTTCTTCTTGATCTCAAAGTGTCTCTTCACCACCATAGATTCATGAGAAACAAGAGTTTAGAGAAGGATTTCATGGAAGATCACAAGGAAAATGCTTAAAAGACAACACTTACCTTAGCTTCTTCTTCCTTGAGCTCTCCTCTTCTCTCTTTTTCTCAAGCTCTCTCTTCTCTCCTTTTTTTTCTTTGTGCGTGAAGTGCATGAAAGGAGGAAGGAGTATAGTTTATTATTTTGATCTTCCATCTTCCTATCCATTGATTTGATCAAGGGCTTCTAATGTGACACTTGTCACACTCTTCTCTTCCTCATAATTTCTCCATTGTCTTGCCATTAATTTAATTCAATTGCTTCCTTTTCTTCCTCCAAAAATCCGTCCCTCTCATCCTCTCTTACAAGACAAGTTAGCTTCTTACATGTAATCAAGTGTCCTCTTCCAATCACTCAAGTATTCCACTCCTACACTCAAGCTTCTCTTCATGCATTCACCATACTCCCCTTTTGTGTGCACTCCAACTTTGCCATCATTGAGTTGTGCATGTAGTTTTGTCAACATCACCTTCATCTTGCTTCTTGGATTTACAATTTCCCTCTTCTTTCCATATGTTAAACGAATTTGAGGGAAGGTAGAGGAGAAAAAAATGTTTTTCATATATTCCATAATTTATCTAATTGAACTATGTATAATTCCCCCTAATTCCCCAAATTCTTGATTTTATTCCACCAAGAATAATCCCATTTATGCATTTTCCTTTATTTTCCTTGATTAATAGAAATTAACTCCAATTAATTGGAAAATAATTAATCTTAGGCTAAATTGGCAAAATTATGATTTTGCTATCCCCTTGGTAATTTAATTGAATTTTTGAATTAATTTGCCCATTTCCTTATGAATATGAATATTTCAAAATTCACAAGATCCAAATTCATGAATATTCACCATTTTATTGAATTATTCAAATAATTACAATATATTTTTGGTGAATAAAATTTGGGGTGCTACAGTTCTCCCCCACTTAATTAAATTTCGTCCCTGAAATTTGCTACACTTATACATTCATGAATTCCGGGTAACACTTCTTCATACTTTCTTCTGTTTCCCACATAGCCTCTCTGGGTGATAACCCTCTCCAGACGACCTTGACAAATGGAATGCTCTTATTTTTGAGCTGCTTTTCCTGCCGATCGATGATTCGGTCAGGTACAACTTCATAAGTCAGATCTTCACGCATTTCCACATCTTCGTACTCTATCACTTGCTTTGGATCAGGTTGATACTTCTTCATTTGAGAAACATGGAAAACGTCGTGTAGCCTGCTCAGACTCGGTGGCAAAGCGATACGGTATGCTACAGGCCCAATCTTCTCTAAGATTTTGAACAGACCAATGTATCTTGATTGTAGCTTCTTCGCTTTCAGTGCTCGGCCAATGCCCGTAACAGGTGACACTTTCATGAACATGTGGTCACCGACTTCAAATTCTACAGGTTTTCATCTCTTATCTACATAACCTTGCTGTCGGCTCTGAGCAGCTAACAATCTCTGCTTGATCAACTTTATATGCTTCGTTGTCTGATCAACAAGATCCGGCCCCATCAATTCCCTCTCGGACAGTTCAGTCCAGCATACCAGCGATTGACACTTCCTCCCGTAGAGCGCCTCATACGGAGCCATCTGGATGCTCGAATGGTAACTATTGTTGTAGGCAAACTCTGCCAATGGAAGGAATTTGTCCCAGCTACCTTTAAAATCAAGCACAGACACTCTTAGCATATCCTCAAGGGTTTGGATTGTTCGTTCTGACTGCCCATCAGTCTGAGGATGATATGCCATGCTGAATCAAAGCTTGGTACCCAATGCTTCATGTACCACCTTCCAAAACTTGGAAGTAAACCTCAGATCTCAATCAGAGATGATGTTCTTCAGAATACCATGTAATCTTATGATCTCATTGATGTAGATCTCCGCTAGTCGATCAAGGGAATAGTGAATACTAATCGGTAGGAAGTGAGCTGTCTTCTTGAATCTGTCAACTATCACCCATATAGCGTCATGGTTTCTGACCTTAGGTAACCCTGTCACAAAATCCATGGTAACGCTTTCCCACTTCCACTCAGGTATCTCACGTTCGTCAAAAGCCCCGATGGTCGTTGATGTTCAACCTTCACTTTCTGACATGTCAAGCAACGAGCAACGAACTCAGTCACCTCTCTTTTCATACCTGGCCAATAATATTGAACCTTCAAGTCATGGTACATCTTTGTAGTTCCTAGATGTAGAGTATATTTACTCTTATGCTCCTCCTCCAGGATTCGTCGTTTCAGTTCTGGTTGCGGTGGCACATAAATCCGCTTTTGGTACCTGACAAGTTCGCTGGGAGACAAGTTGTAATCCTGAGTTTCGCCCCTATCAATCATTCCTCTGATATAAAACGCTTCATCATCATGTTGTTGGGCTTCTTCAATTGCTGCCCTCAAATCGTTATATATCTGGTTGACCCCACTGCCTAATAAGATTTGACTAGACAGGTTTAGGTCTCTGAACTCCTCGATTAGTTTCTGCTCATAAATCATCATGGCTGCCACCTGCACTGATTTTCGGCTTAATGCATCAGCGACGACATTAGCCTTACCGAGATGGTACTTGATTTCGAGATTATAATCTTTCAGCAACTCCATCCATCTGCGCTGCCTCATATTGAGTTCTTTCTGATCGTACAAGTATTTCAAACTCTTGTGGTCGCAGTACAACTTTATGGTCTCACCATAGAGATAATGCCTCCAGATTTTCAAAGCAAATACAATTGCCGCCATCTCAAGATCGTGGGTGGGATAGATCAATCATAAGGTTTCAGCTGACGAGATGCATATGCCACTACTCGGCCATGCTGCATCAATATGCATCCCAATCCATGCCCACTGGCATCTGTATACACTACATACGTAAACTCAGGATCTGGGATCATCAACACTGGTGCTGTAGTTAACCTCTGCTTCAACTCCAAGAAGCTCTTCTCACAATTCTCATCCCACACAAAATGTTGAGCTTTCCGCGTCAATTTAGTCAATGGTAAAGCAATTCTGGAGAAGTTCTGTATAAACCTCTGATAATACTCGGCTAGACCCAAAAAACTGCGTACCTCAAATACTGTTTCTGGTCTCTTCCAGTTCAGTACTGCTTCCACCTTACTAGGATCAACAGACACCCCTTGCTGTGAGACAACGTGGCCCAGAGACTTTACCTCTGAAAGCCAGAATTCACACTTGCTCAGCTTGGCATAGAGTTGCCTATCCCGTAATACGTTCAACACAGTTCTTAGATGTTGTTCGTGTTTAGCCTGACTCCGTGAGTACACCAGTATATCATCAATGAAGACTACAATGAACTGGTCCAGGTACGGATGGAAGATTTGATTCATGTAGTCCATGAACACAGCAGGTGCATTGGTCAGCCTAAATGGCATCACTAGAAACTCATAATGCCCATATCTGGTTCTAAAAGTAGTCTTCGCTATATCTTCTGCTCTGACTCTCAACTGGTGGTATCCCGATCGCAAGTTGATCTTTGAGAATACACAGGAACCAAAAAATTGATCGAGTAAATCATCAATTCGAGGGAGTGGATACTTGTTCTTAACGGTCACCTTGTTAAGCTCTCGGTAGTCAATACAGAGACACAGGCTTCCGTCTTTCTTCTTTACAAAAAGCATTGGGGTGCCCCAGGGTGATACGCTCGGTCGTATGAACCCTTTCTACAGTAGTTCCTCAATCTGTTTCTTCAGCTCTACCATCTTGCTTGGGGCCATACGATAAGGGGTTTTAGAAATTGGACCAACTCCAGCCTTCAAATAAATCGTGAACTCCACTTCCCTATCTAGAGGTAGTCCGCCAACATCCTCCAGAAAAACATCAGGGAACTCATTTGCTACAGGGATACTTTCCAAGGCTACATTGGCCTCTGATTGTATGGAGCAGAATACCATGTACCCCTAAAAACCCTTCTGCAAATACCTCTCAACCTTAGTCACGGATAGAAGGTTAAGAGTGATTTTGGTGTCAGCTTGTGGTTGTGGATTCAGATATAAGACTCTCTTCTGTTTACAATCCAGCAACACACCATTTGCTGTCAGCCACTCAATCCCCAAAATTACTTCTAATCCTTGCAGTGGTAAACTGATCAAATATACCGTCGATTCACGCCCCTCAACCATCACCATGCAATTTAGGCAAATGTCGGCCGTCACAACTCGGGTACCCATAGGTGTAGATACAACCAAGTCATATGGGGATTTATGAACACTAAACGTAACTGTCGAATGCAGTCATGAGCAATGAATGAATGGCTTGCACCAGAATCATACAGAACATGCACTAAGCTTCCGTTCAGAGAAATCGTACCTTGAATCAATTTCGGAGACTTTCTGGCTTCTTCTTGTGTCAACATATAGACCCTGCCAGAAGTTCTGGGTCTCGTCTCCCCCTGCGGCTGCTTCTATGGACAGTCCCTGGCTATATGCCCCGACTTGTTGCAAGTATAACAGATAGGTGTTCTATTTGGGTTTGGCCTGAATGGAATCCCGTTGCATTGTCTACCAGGGTGCATTGGCTTTTTACAACGCCAACACGTCCTGCTTCCTGAAAAGCCCTGGCCTCCTCGGCCCCCAGATTGATTAGGCCTCTTAAAATCCCCTCCAGAGTATCCACTCTGATCTTTTCACTTCTGCGTTGAGCTACCGCTTCCAGAAGCACCTTTGTTTCCAGGCTATGTTGACCAGCTTGACAAGCATTTCTCGATGTATTGGCACTCCTCTGCTGGTTTACTGAATTCTATAAAGTGTTGGGAAATCAGCCTCTCCTTAAACTCAGGTCTCAGCCCCTCTATCATTATATATGAATTCCACTTATCATTGTCGTTCAGCTTGGCATATGACGAGTAGCGCGATAATCGGATGAATCGGGCCAGATAGTCATCAAAACTCTCCCGGTCGTACTGCTTGATGCTGAGGAACTCTTTCTCTTTCTCTCTCTTAACAGTCGAAGGAAAGTACTTCTTGTTAAATTCTTCTTGGAATAGTTACCAGGTAATCGGAACATTCTTCCCCTTCAGGATAAGGTCCATGCCTTTCCACCAGCGATCGGCATCCCCTTCCAGCTTGTATATGGTGAGTCAGGTCTTAACGTTATCTGGACATTGTAGCATCTCAAAAATTTTGTCCAGACGAGCCAGCCAGTCTTCAGCTTGTTGAGGATCAAACTCCCCTTAAACATAAGCGGTTGCTGTTTACTGAATCTGCTAAGCTATACTTGAATATCCACCTCAGGCTCCGGTGGTAAATTCGCTAGTGGAGGTTCCTCATGTATCTCTTCATAATCCCCCCACATGAACTCATCCTTACGGTTCTCCAAGTGGTCTTGTCTCTGCTGCACTCCCCGAATATCAGTTTTTATTTCGTTCATGGTCTGTTGCTGTTGCTCCAGCATCTCTAGTATTCGCTATTGGATAGGGTCAAGCCTTGGCTTACCCTCGTTGCCACCCTGTCTACCGCGCCCTCGGCCTCGACCCCTTCCTCGGCCTCTACCGCGGCCTCTACCACCTTCCTCAGGTTGTATCATTTCCATAGTTCACTCTACATGAAATTTAAAGAAGAGTAAATTTTGGATACCAAAGCAAGGGCATTTTTTCATTTCATAAAAAGTCAGGATACAAATATGTCATACATAGTATATCATAACTATTTACAGTAGTACAGAGAAATAGAAGCAACACATGTCCTAACTACTACTGTACATGACATATTGTTCGATACATAGCCAAAATATTAATTTATAACTTCCTTTGACCCTTCCCAAAATACATCTTCCGGCTAAAATTTCTTCTGTCTGCCGGTATCCTATGACTGCCTTAGCCCCAAAATACGTGCCGGTAATTCCCGGTCACACAAAATATGAGTCAGTCCCACGTCACTCCTCCTCGTCCAGGTACTCCCTTGTATACATGTTGAGGTGGTCTATAAACTCCTGAAAGTCACTGTTGGGACCCTCCTCAACAATGCTGATCTTCTTCCGGTTCCAAAAAGGGGTATCCAGAAAGAAGCTCATAGTAGTATGAATCCAAGTCGGGTCCGATAAGTTGAGACCCAGCAAACGTCGTTGGCCATAAAGCGTCTCGATGGAATCCAGATAAGACAGATAGTAATCATCCGGGTCAGGCCACAATCGTCTTGCCTTCCTCAGCATAACCCACAAGAAGTCCACTAGCTCCTCATCTGGCTGCATGTTGTATGGTACATGCACTGCCTCAACCCTCGAGAACCCATCGCTCGAATCAACCTCCATGGGCTCCTCCTCTAGATCATATGGATGCCCGGACTCCCCTACCTCTGATCTCAGTGGAGTTTCTGGTCGTGGCTGCGGCACGGGTACAGGCAACATCGACACGCTCTTCCAAGCCGTATAGCGTAGCTTCATCCCACCGCTACCGAAGTAGGGAATCATCGGTCCTCGCAATCCATCCATGGTATCCTGTCGAAATGTAAATAAAATCTTATCAATATATATTTCTGATAATGCCAGAATCACTTATTAGCTCTGATACAAAAAATGTCAACACCCATTTCCATTTTGATAATCGAAGAGTAATAAAGACAAAATTCAATGGGCATACAGAAAAGTACAATTATACTGATAAAAATATTCGTTTATGATCCCAACGTCATTCGTTTACAATTCCGATATTGTTCGTCGACGGAAACGAAAAATACAGCGAAAGTTTTAATATTTACAAATTTCACCAAAATATCACAAAATAGATTAATTATGATCACAATATTGTCTGTGCCTCGAGACACGTGTAACTCACTTACCGACGTCTACATCTTTTCCTTTTGGCCCACTGGTACCCGCTGAGGTGTTTATTTAAAAATAGTGTGAGATTCCGAAGAATCCCTGTAGAGACATAATATCGTTCATAGAAAATACGAAAAGTAAATATGACATGCGCCAAGGTATGCACAAATTAATGAACAATATAAACACATCATCGTCATGTATACATGAGTAAGGCCCAGCCCCACAATCTACACCGGTTGGACTTCTGCCAACTCCCAGTGTAAGTGCACCTATGGCACTAACTGCCCCTCTCTGGCAAATCATGTTGATTAATAAAGTGCATTTACAAAACAATGGCATCCACACAATCACATAACTTATGGCATAGTGTATGAAGGATAATGTCCCTACCTCAAAGCTTTAATATCCCCTTTCTAAATGTGTATCGAAGAATGTGTCATACCCGGCCTCCAAATCGGTCCTAAAATATTAAATGTACCAAAAATAGGTCATAACCTATCCAAGTATCATTTTAAACTCTTCCATAGTATTTATTGTGGTTATATTAGTCTATGGTGAAAATTTACAAAAATGCCCCCAGAACCCGGCCCGATGGCACGTTTTCCCAAAATTTTGACTAAGGCTATTCTGACTTATTTTTGTCTAAGGAATCCATTTCCGGGCTTGAAATCACCAAATTCACTATCAAATTACGAAAATACCCTTGACAGCCCCTATTTAGGGAGTTCAGTGGCGTTTTCGTAATTATGCTTTTTCGGCCTCTACCGAAAAGATGCCCAACTGTAACCCCACCTACTTTTGCCCACTGAGTCCAATGGAACCATTTATTTCATGAAAATCCAACTCCTACTACCAGTTCTGGTCCTGGCCAAAATATTAGAGAAAAAATGGAAAAATGAGGTTTTGTGTTTTAGCTCCCAAAACTTGTACTTTTCCGCTTCTAATCCTTGATTAACATATTTAAACACTTCTTAAACATGATTTAAAGGATTTTGGGCAGCATAATCCCTTAGGGTTATGGTTTTTCTAATTTTACAACTCAACTCAAAAATCATAAAAACCAAACAATAATTATCAACAACAACTCAAGAAGGCAAGTTCATGAAGTTACCCTCTTTGGCTTCTTGGTTTCCTCTTAATCTAGGCTCCTCCTCCCTTTCTTCTTGATCTTAAAGTGTCTCTTCACCACCATAGATTCATAAGAAACAAGAGTTTAGAGAAGGATTTCATGGAAGATCACAAGGAAAATGCTTAAAAGACAACACTTACCTTAGCTTCTTCCTTGAGCTCTCCTCTTCTCTCTTTTTCTCAAGCTCTCTCTTCTCTCTTTTTTTTTTCTTTGTGCGTTAAGTGCATGAAAGGAGGAAGGAGTATGGTTTATTATTTTGATCTTCCATCTTCCTATCCATTGATTTGATCAAGGGCTTCTAATGTGACACTTGTCACACTCTTCTCTTCCTCATAATTTCTCCATTGTCTTGCCATTAATTTAATTCAATTGCTTCCTTTTCTTCCTCCAAAAATCCGTCCCTCTCATCCTCTCTTACAAGACAAGTTAGCTTCTTACATGTAATCAAGTGTCATCTTCCAATCACTCAAGTATTCCACTCCTACACTCAAGCTTCTCTTCATGCATTCACCATACTCCCCTTTTGTGTGCACTCCAACTTTGCCATCATTGAGTTGTGCATGTAGTTTTGTCAACATCACCTTCATCTTGCTTTTTGGATTTACAATTTCCCTCTTCTTTCCATGTGTTAAACGAATTTCAGGGGAGGTAGAGGAGAAAAAAAATGTTTTTCATATATTCCACAATTTATCTAATTGAACTATGTATAATTCCCCCTAATTCCCCAAATTCTTGATTTTATTCCACCAAGAATAATCCCTTTTATGCATTTTCCTTGATTAATAGAAATTAACTCCAATTAATTGGAAAATAATTAATCTTAGGCTAAATTGGCAAAATTATGATTTTGCTATCCCCTTTGTAATTTAATTCAATTTTTGAATTAATTTGCTCATTTCCTTATGAATATGAATATTTCAAAATTCACAAGATCCAAATTCATGAATATTCACCATTTTATTGAATTATTCAAATAATTACAATATATTTTTGGTGAATAAAATTTGGGGTGTTACAGGGTTCGTGGTAATTTCTTAATATTTAATTGTGGGAATATTATTTAATGAGATATTTTAGTATTTTTCAATGAAGGAATTTTTTATATAATTTTTTTCTTATGGGGGAATATTTTTAAAATTTCTATATTATTTTTAATTTTTAAATATTTAACGGTGGTAATTTTTTAATATTTAGTAGCATTTATGGGTGGGTACTTTGATCAACTTAAAAAATTATAATGACAATAATGCCTTTTTCACTTGATGACAAGAGATTTGTATATCTATTCATCAGTTCTAACAGTGTAATCCTGATTACATTAAATGATATAATCGTGATTAAAAAATATAATCATATTTACATTACATAAACTCAATCAAATGTGGCAATCATATTTGTATATAATTCTCTCCCTTGAAATCAAATCAAAAGGGCAAGGCAAGTTACAACTTTGGATAGTCTCACGCAGCTTTTCCATTTAAAATGATAATTTTTTTTGGGTAACAATGTATTTTAGTTCTTTAATGTCATTTTTTTATGAAATTTCTTTAATGTCATTATAAATGTTGATCTAATGAATTAATTGTATTTTTTTATTTTTATGGAAGTATTACTTTTAAATTTTGAGTTTATTAAACATTTTCAAAAACACTTACGTAGAGTTAAAATAAATTTTCATAATAGTTAAAATCTCATTATATCGAAAGAATAAATGAATTTCTTTTCAATCTCTTAATTATCTCAAAAAAAAAAAAAAGAAATCGTAAAATAACCTCATTTTTAGTTAAGTCCTTGTATTTATTATTATTTTTTTGTTATGGTTTTTTAAAAAATTTCTTTGGTTTTTTTAAAAATTTCTTTGGTTATAGGTGTTAATCCTTATACTCATAATTTGTTAAATCATAAAACAAATAGCATTATTAGTAGCTATGACTTAACTCTTACTCAACATACTTGAATTCATTTGTCAAACAAATCTAGATAAAATGAAAATAAATTAGATTATAGATTATATATAGATATAAGGAGATTATTATATATAAACATAATAATTTTTTATGTTAATAATAAATAAATTTTATTGCATCATTTTATTTTTAAAAAATTCTTTTTTGTTTTATATTTTTTGCTTAGCTAACATCCATGTCAGCTCTAATTAATAAATTATGAGTATATATAGAAACTAATGTCTATAATTGAGCAAACTGTACAAATCCAATAAAAAAAACTACTCCTCCGATCCTTAATATAAAACATATATTACATAATTTGATTAGATTAAGAAAGTTGATTTAAGTTAGTTAGTATGATATTTATTTTCTAAAGTACCCTAGTCACCTTCCTTAATTCCCTCATTTCTTCTCCTCTTTGATTATTGTTGAGGAGCTCAATAAGAGTATATTAGGAAAAGATTGACAAATACAAAAACTTTATCTTATATTTAGAATCAAAATCAACTTCCTAAATATGTCTTAAATTAAGAACACAAGGAGTACATAGACATGATTTAAAATCATGTGAAATTATAATGGCTGACAAATTCATTTTTCTTTAAAAAACCTCAAATTTAGTACGGTGCAAAAATTCTCTCGCAACTCACAAGTCACTAAGTCATAACCCTTAGATGGAGAACATGGTTCAATGTCCTTAGACCTTTCCGACTTGTGGATGGAACGAATATTCCCACAACAAATACCATACGAAATAAAGTGATAGAAATTTAACTTTTTGGAAAAGAATGATGAAAGTGAAACAGAAGATGTAAAAAATGGAAAAAGATCACATGAAATCTTGGAAATTTGATGACAATCACTGAGAAGGAATATGTGGAGAATCCTCAATAAAAAGCAAATTTCGCACCTTGTTTGCCACTAATTAATTATTATTATTATTATTAAAGATAGGCTAGGGCTATCGATTCCTTTCACATGTCCATTATTCCATTCATATTAATTAATTAATGAGAATTTCGTCTTGTTATGAACTTTATCTCACACAAGTTATATCACTAATTTTTAAAACCATCATCATCATCATCATCATTATAACATTTTTTCAAAGGGTCAAAATTCTAAAAACTAATTAATAACACAAATTATAAAGTAATTGAACCAAAGCAAAAGAAGATTAGTTTAGTTAATATTAATGCAACTCATCCCATAAGTGCGTGGGTTAATTCATGACATGCTTTTTTTTGTTCTTTATGCATTTGGAAACTCATTGGTTTAGTCAAAATGTGAGAGTATCTTTGTCTTGAAAGTTTCATGAAAATTCCTTTATAACAAGTTTTCCTCAAAAAAAAAAAAAAACATAGATTTTGATAGAAGATGTTCGGTAATTTTGATGATATAGCAAGAGAGTGTATGCTTTTTGTAATTTAGTTATTGGATTCTTTTAGAGTACTATGCCATCTTTGTTTGAACTTTGTTTGTTATTTTGGTTTAATAAAATATTCAGTTATGAATGACTAGTAATGTTTGTATTAAAAAATAGAGAGAATGATTAGTACGTGGGGATCTTTTTTTGTGTTTTTTTAATCTAAACACGCATGTACATACACATGACATGAAATTATAAGTGAGATCAAACTCACAACTTTTCATTTATAGGGAGATTTTATGTCTCTAGACTATAAAATCAGCGTATGAATCCTTTCTAAAGTTGGTTAGATTTGCCTCCATTCAAAAAAGCACATTTATATTTTATAAGACAAAACTCACATCACATATCACATATTTCATAGTGTAAAGTTATTAAAAATAAATTTTTAAAAAATCTCCTAAAATGTCTTTAGTTGTGAAGCCTGATTGAAAGCAGTCATGTTACTTCTTTTGTTGCGCCGAGTACTTTTTTTTTATTTGGCTTCAGCTTTTTTAATGTAATCAAGGTTTCCTCTTTTAGGCTTAGACAAGGGATTTTCATTTCTGCCGATAAATGTATTTTTCGGGGTTCGAACTTGTGTTATGCTCTTTACGAAGGTAAAGTCGCTTACCACCTCAACCAACAACTACTCCCAACAAATATGCTTCCCGATGATTCAAACTTGTGCTATCCTTTTTGTGAGGGTAAGGTCGCTTACCACCTCAACCAACAGCTTGTTAGTGCTTCCATCTTTTTTAACTTTTTTGTTTGATAAGTAGGAAGGGGAAGGGGGATTAGATAGAAAGAGGGATGATATCCAAAAAGGGAGGGGATAACTAAATGAATAGAGGGGGAGAAGATATATTGAGAGATGGAACTCAATAATTTGTTTATTCAGTTCATAAGATATACACAATAAATGTGTTGAGATGTTATTAACGGGCCTCAACCTAAGCTTATGAATTAATAACAAAAAATTCTAGAGTCTTAAAATTAAAAACGAATGACAATTAATATTTAAAAAAATAACGGTCAAATTACAATTAAAACCAAATATTCCCTAATAATGGCTGAATTTTTTTTTTGCCAATAATAATAGCTAAATATTTGAAAAATCTAAAAGTCTAATTAATCATTATTTCATATCGATCCCTTCACTATTGTCATGCCCCTAATAACTTTTATGATTTACAAGGTAAATATGTGAGAGGAGTTTTGTCTCAGCTTGCAGAAAAAGGCTTTTAAAACCGCGGTTTTAGTGTTACTCAAGCAATCACTAAAGCTTATACAACACCATAAAACTTAACACTGTAACAGCCAATTTCTTTTCTTTTCGTTCCTTCTTTCTTTCTTTTTTTGTTGGGGTAATAAAAGCCAAATTTTAATGCTCTATAAACTAAGATGGAAGGTAGAATAGTAGTAATCCTAAATCTTTCAATCTCTATTGTAATGCCCCAAATTTTGATTACAGGTTAATGATAATTATTAAGAATAATTTGTGGATTAAGATTTAATTGTTATGTGTTTTGTGGCAATTTCCGTAAATATGCCAAAATCAGTAGGAAATTAGAAAGAACGGAAAATTGTCGGTTAATTAGTTAGTGATTAATGGAGAAATTAATTACTAACTAAGAAGAAATGAGATGTGTGACTAAATGGCTAATAGAGTGGTTAGAGTAACTAATTAGTTACTTATTTTATAATAGTCAATGAGATTGAGACACTTGGCAAGCTTATATCATGAGAGAGAAGAGAGAAAAGTCAAATAGGTGTTTTTAATCATATTTTCTCTCTCTCCTTCCCTCCTTTTTCACTGAAATGGTATGAGGAAGAGAAGCACCATCATTCCATCTTCATCTTCAAGCTCTCATCTCTCATTTCTCTCTCCTATTTTGGTGGCCATTGTTGTTTAAGGGAGAGGAAGAAAAGATTGATTTTAAAGTAAGCTAATGACCTCGAATGCCAAAACTCCTTTTATTAATCTTAGTCCTTGGATTGAGAGCTCCATTTCTATGGTTCTAGATTGTCCATTGGTGGTGTTTTGAGCACACAAGGGAATCTAAGGATTGGTGAATCAAGGAACCTCTTTGGGAAAGTTGTTGAGGTAAGTGAAATGAATCTTTCTATATGAATTTTGTGACATTTGATTGAGTTTGGAATTTCTGGGATTTTTGGCCTTATTTTCGAAAATTATGGTCATGGAGAGTTTGGTATGCTATGGTCATGGAAATGGTGTTTTGGTATATGTTTTGGATGATAGAATTGGTTTGGGTTTAAAATGTGGATTTGGCAATGTGTTGGGGATTTTGTGTTAGAAGTTGCCTAAAACCAAGCATGATAATGGAATAGGAATTTGATAGTTTTGATGTTTCCATTGGATTCTTTGTGCAATTTTATGGGGGAGTAGCCTTGGTTAAGAAGTTGGGATCATTGGAAACACTTGGGGAAAGATTAGGAAATGCTGTCAACTTTGCTGTTTGTTTGGCTTCTGATAGGCCTTACTTGAGTGATATTAGGTCTCACTCGAGTGCAGCATGATGTGTTCTCTTTTCCCTTCAATTTTTCTGTAGCACTTCTGTGTAAAAAGCAAGAGTGTTGTCTCACTTGCGGGTGTTGCGGGTTATCGCTCGAGTAAACCCTGTCTCACTCGAGTATGGGTGTATCTGACACTTTGAACTCGCGTTTCAGGTTGTCACTCAAGGTCAATTTTCAAGAGTGTGTCTTTACACTCGCGATTATTAAGCCACCACTCAAGTGCCAAGGTCTCTGCTTGAGTGATGTTCCCTTTTGAAAGTCCTTATGCTCTCGGGTGAGCACTTCCTGAACCTCACTGTAATATCCTGGATTGTGACCAAGGATTAGCAACTTAAAAGTAATGTAATTAATATTAATTGAGCACTTTTGAAGTATATATCGTGCATTGTGATAATCAGGGGCAAAACGGTAAATTTACCGACTGACTGGTTAGTTACCGATGAGAACACTCCTTGGTAATCAAGATCAATGGCTAAGATTAAAAGACCAAAGGGTGGAATCCTATGCATGCAAGTTTACATGAAATCATGGTAGGAAGAATAGGATGGTGCCAAGTGGCAAAATAAGGACCCTTGGATCAAAGTCAAATATTCTTCCCTCTCTCTTTCCTTGTCAAGGTCGGTTATATGTGTGTAAGTGTGAAGGAAAAGCTGCATCATCATCTTTCCTTTTCTCTCTCATTTAACTTCCATTTTCGTTGAGGTTGAGCAAGAAAGAGAAAAAGAAAAGCTTGAGTTGAGGTAAGTGAACATCTCTATATGCTCAAATATTCTCTATTAATGTTGTTCATGAGGTTGAGGGCTATATTTCTATGGTTTCAGAATTTTGGTTGGTGAAGTTTGAGAACTTGTGGAAATTTGGAAGTTGGAGAATTGAAGAATTGGCTTTAGGAAGAAGAAGAGGTAAGAATTAGAAGCATTTTGGTATAGTTGTTGTAATCATTGGTTGAGTATTGAGAATTTATAAATTTGCCCTGATTTTGTGCAATTTCGAATGGAATGAATTGGTTTATGTGTTGTGTAAAATTTGGTCTTTTGTTGAACATTTTGGCCATTGGAATTGATTTGGGAACTTGGATTGGAAAGTGTTGCAATGTGTGAATTGTGTTGTGACATTGTGAGACATGTTGTAATTGTTGAGCAATATGTCAATGGGAGTTGAATTTGGTCATTTTGATGATGCCAATGGTTTTCTTGAGCAAAATTGTGTGAGAATGGTGTTTGAGTTGGAATGGGAATCATTTGGGATCAAATGTGAAAATTTGGAAAATCTGTCCAATGTAAGTCTGTTCTGGGCAGTCAGATGGTGTGGACGTTTTGACTGGGCAAATGATGTTGAAAAATTATGAAACTTTCCAGTGTTAAATTTCACATCTCAAGCTTCAAAATGGACACAAAATTTGTGTCATTTCACTTTTTGAGCTGGAAGTTTTAACTGTCCAAAGTTTGGCATCAAAACTGGATTCTGTTTTGGCACAATGTTAGGTTTTTGGTAAATCTGGACTTTTGTGGTTTTCCAGTAATGGCCAATATTTTTTCTTGAAAGAGGACTTAAATAGCTTTCATTTGGCTTTGGAATCACCCCATTTCGATTTTTGTGGAATTAGTTATGATTTTTAGAAGTTCAGCCAGGAAACTGGATTTTCTGGGCCGCAGCCCAAATGTTTCTGAGCGTTTCTGGATAGTTTTGGGCCGCAGCCCGTGGATTGTGGGCCGCGGCCCACCCCCAAAAATCAGTGTTTTGCATTTTTGAAAGGTGGTTTTGGTATAGTCTTTCCCAACCTTTTAGGCATATGTTTGGACCTAAAATAGTCACCTAAAGAGTTCAAATGATAACCAACTTAAAGTATTATAGAAAAAAGAACTTGGGAAAGAGATTGATTTATTGTCCCTAATTTGGTTTATAGGATTCGACATTTGCCGTCCTCGTGAGCCCACTGAGCCAGCAAACGTCAGGAAGGAACAAGGCAGTAACTTTTCTTTCGTACCATATGTGATGCATTGTATGTGTATATTATCATTGATTTGTGATAAACTCGTATGCTGCAACATTGTGAATATGTGTAAACACCGTCATACCAATAGTCCCTGAGTAGCTAACAACAGATCGGGTAAGGGTTGTATGCCTTCCCGGCGGAGAAAGGAGATGAGGATGAGGTGTGATATATGTGATTATGTGGACCGAAAGGCTATTTGTGAAGGCCGACGGGCCATTTGTGAAAGTCAGATAGCTATATGAGCTATAAGGCTATGTGTATGCACTGCCACGCCAATAGTCCCTGAGTAGCTAACAACGGTTCGGGTTAGGACAGTGTGCCTTCCCGACGGAGAAAGGGGATGAGGGTGGAGTGTGATTTGTGCTGCTGCTGCTGTATGATGATTTGCTTACATGCTGTGTACTTATGTGTGGTATAATTGTTTTGTTACTACTGGGATTCTCTTGAATCTCATTCTTTCCTTTAACTAACCTTTCAGACAGGGCGAGTGGCTCTAAGGAGAAGCGTACGACCCGGAGCGGTTAGAACCTTGTAGGGACATTTATTTTGGATGTGTTGGTTAAACCTGTTGGACAGGGATCTTGTAAATTATTTTTGGGTTGTATTGGTAACAGAATATAGTTGTGTAATCCCCTATATGGGTATTGTAAACCTTCTGGTGAATGAATGGAACCCGGGGGTTGCCGGGATTGCTATTAGATACTCTGATATGTATGAATGTAAATTAACTGCACAGGTGATTATATTCGATAATTGAATTTGAGACCGGATTAGGAAAGAAGTTTTGAAAATTTTGTAAAGTCCCTAGTTTTAAATGAGTTTTGAACTATTCGACGGTCTCTAAACCAATTTAATTAAGAGATATCGAATTATAATTACATGTTTAAAAGCAGGGGGTTACACTCACCTTGGGGAACTCAGGTGAGCATTAGGCTATCACTCGAGTGATTTGAGTTATGCTCGAGTGTAGCAATCAATTCTGGTTTCTGTCATTACTTTTTGCTCTCAAGTGAGCACTTTCTACACCTCACTTCGTAGGACTCGAGTGAGCATTTGGCTATCATTCGAGTGTTGCTTTCAGGACTCAAGTGCAAGTCCATCATCACTCGAGTGAGGTCTTCTTCACTCGAGTGTAACAGTGAAAAATATGTACTTTCACTTCTAAAAGGGGATCTTTGGGATAGTTCTTCCATCCTTTAGGGATTTTGTTAGAGGCATTTGTAGCATACTAAAGGATATTAATGATAACCAATCTAAGTATTGTGAAGTCATTTAAGTATTGAAATAGAGAATAACACTTCATCCCTTATTATGAATTATAGGATTTGATATTTGCCCTACTCGGGAGATACCAGTGCCAGAGCACATACAGAAGAACCAAGGTAGTGACTTTTCTCTCATGTTATGTATGATGCTTAGTATGCATGACTTATCATTGTTTTGTTGTGAATATCTTTGGCATGAGGCCATTGTGATCTTGTGAATATGTTATCTACCGTAGGGCATTATACGTAAATAGTTCAGCATGAGCAGTCATAGGGGGTGATAGTTATCACACCTACCCCTGCTGTTGTATCTGCCGTTGTAATCGCTGAGGCTGCGTTATGGAATCGTGGATTCCTGCTTTGAGAGTATGCCAGTGTGGCTTGAATGTAATGTGAAATATTTTATATGGATCCCAACTGTGGTGATATATGTGATATGAACATGTTGTTGTGCAATACAGCGTGAGCACTTCAAGCTGAGCAAACGTAAGGGTGACACACATTATACCTACCCTAGCTGCTATAAATTCCGTTATAGTTGTTATGTGTTGTGTGATTATTTACTTTTATGCTTTGTGGTTGTGCATATTATGAGTGATTTGACACTACGGAGATTCCTTAGAATCTCACTCTCCCAAACAAATTTCAGACAGGGCTGGTGGTTCCAAAGAAAAGCAGGTGACAAAGGGCGGATAGAGCTCCAGGCTTAGAGTTAACTATTTTAGATAACTGGTTATCATTTTGTAAATCATTGGATATTTTGTTGGGAATTACATGTATATTTTGGAGATATTGGATAGCATTTGTGTAATCCCCTAGAGTGGGAAACAGATTACGAGCGTTCGTGCCATGTAAACCCTTAAATTGATTATTAGAACCGGAGTGTGTCGGGAATTTACATTGTACTATGATATTTATGAATGAAATCGTACTGTAAAAGCCATTTGTGTAATTAGAATGTGAATATGAGACCCTTTGCTGAACATATTTTGTAAAAGTTTTTGATAATCATGTTTTGGGCAAAAGGAATTTTATTAAGTCTCAAATCATCTTACGGTCTCTAATTTCACATAATCACATATTTATGAACTTAATCTCGACCTTTGATTGGAAGGGGGTTACATCTACAACTGAGGCAAACCAATTGTTTTTTTTTTTTTTGTGTGGATGGATTCGAACCAATTGTTTTTAATGCGTATTATTTGATTATATGTGTTAGAAGCTAAGTGGTATAATTGTAATAAATATGTATTTATTATAAATATTAATGAATGCGATAGGAAAATTCAATAGTACTACTACCTTTTAAAGATAAAAACAAAACTTTATTTACGTATCAAGCAAGTTGTCATGAAGCTCGTTGGAATAGATCCTAAATGTGTAATTTCAGAACTTCTGATCAGTTATCAATCATAATTAACCAAGTTAATTAATATTATATGTCTTTGTTGTGCTTTGAGTCAAATTGTTTTACAAGAGAATTTTGAACAGAAAAAGGAGGACTTTTTAATTAAAGACATTGAATGAATATAGAATATTGAACGTGAGGTCTAAAACGAAGAAGAAAGCTGCTATTTGAGAACTTCTTTTCTTCGAATATCAATCTGTCTTTCTCTAAAAATATATATTGCTGCTTTTTGTTATACCAAAAACATGTATTGCTTCTTAAGAAAGCAAAGCTACGTACCCCCCTATTATAAGTATTATAATTAAAATTAGAATATTGTGGTGTTAACACATAATTAGAATGGAGAATCATAATTATATCCTTCCGAAATAGAAAAATCCAATACAGGCCTATACTTTCAACAAATTACTAATCAGGCTGTGAGGCCTATTAGGAATTTTAAAATATTGTTGAAAGACCATAATATCCCTATTCAATTAAAAATGAAGATTTTTAATAAGTAGATTTTTATATACTTTTAACCCTAACGCTAGAATCTACACTTCTTTGAATTATTGGAATCACTGGGATCTTAACTTTTAGTCAACTTACAACAAAGGAAGTACAAAAACCTTGATAGCTCATATGGCCTCATAATTAACATCATCTTTCATTCTTCTGGGAATAAAAGTGAGATGAAAAGAATATCCACAACTTCGATTAGCCATTCCTGAAGAAACATTTCACGAGTTCCTTGACCCTACACTCAAAACTTGCAAGGGTCCTCTTTTGGCCCTAAAATGAAATTTGGGCCATGCAAGTGTCGAGAAAAATGATAACCCCCCCCCCCCCAAGTTATATGAAGTAAATCATGGGACAAAATCTTGAACAGTTAATAAACACCCGTGAATACTTGAATTCCATCAAATTATAGTATCATGCTTCACAAGATAAAGTAAATCGTATTAGCAAATAGTAAAAGGACATATTAGTCAAATTAACAAATTCAAAAATCCCTAATCAGGCCTACAAGCCTTATTAGGGATTTGTTCAAAGTGCAAGCATGATTTTGAATTTAAGTATTTCAAATGTATTTAAATAGAATTTTCCCTAATTAGAATACCTTGGAACTATTTTTAGTTTAATTCAATTTAAAAATAAATTTATGTATATTGTAAATAAGATAAAAAAATTCTCAAAAAATAAAATCAAAGTTAAAAAGCCTAAAATAGTATACGTCGATTTTTTTATTTCAGTTAAAATGTTGGAGAGATGTAAAGTTTTCATTTATTAATAATTTTTTCATTCAATATTGTTAACACTAATTTTTGTTGCATATCTATTATATTACTTTTTTCTGGAAAAACTATGAGGATATGTTATGTTCTAAATGTTTTTTTTTAGAAAAAAAAATAGGAAAATTACTTGAAAAATTATAAACAAACATGGCTCTTCTTGAGGTGTTCATGGTCATGGCATGACCCTTGTCTAATGTCGGCTCGAAAGATGAACAGGCGGTATTTTGCAACTCGCTACCCATGTAACTTCAAGCTGAGTTGGGTGAGGTTGGGCAGAGCAAGCATTTGTGCTGAAGAATCTCCCTAAAATTGAAAAAAATAATGAAGAGACTCAAAACAAATATAAAACAACAATTATAGTTTGATATTTCAAAAACAAATTCTATGCAATAGTTCTTTTCAGATTTTATTGTTTAGATTCAGTTCATGCGCCAATGAAACAAATCGATTCACTAGAGATTATTTTCTTACTATTTAAGAATAATTTATTTCACAAGCACTCAATTTACTATTTTCTTAATTAAATATGCTTATGAAAAAATGTTCATAATTGTTGAGTAAATAGAAAATATGTTTATTCAATATATTCTAATTGAAAGGTAAGTAAATATACTTGTTCTATAACACCTTTATCTTATTTTTATGTTTTTCAGAGTATTAGCGCACAATGTGATGGGCAAAGAGAAATAGCATAAAAATACTAATATTATTGATACAATGTATTTGATTATATTATAGGAACTTCCCCATAAGGGTGTACATAATGTTTACAGACCTCAAAATGGTAAAAGCCTTCAGATAACCAACGTATCCTCTTGTACTGGTCTAAAACCTTATGTTGCCGGTAATTACGATTCTGCCCTCTGAGCCGTTGTATGCTGTTGAAAACTTTTTATATTTATGGAAAGGGTGAGATTCAAATAATCTCAACAGTAACATACAATCGGACATATACGATGTGAAAGTAAATATGTCATGCATCATGTTATGTAAAATGATAGAATGATGTGTGCATACTATCCACGGCCAAACGACTATTTAACCTTGGCTTAACCAAGTGCCTCGATTGGGGTCCTAGACCACAACTAAGCTAATATACACATCCGAGACACTATGCTCATGTTACAAAAGATATTATACATGAACATACAATAGTCACATAGTATATGCAAGAAAAAGTTACTACCTGAAATTACTCTTTCCTGCGCTACTTGTCTGTTCAATACCTTTGATCCGGCTTGGGCTATTGCAAATTCCTATAAAATTAGAGTTACAAGTAACTTGTTATTACTTTAACTATTACTACCTTTAATCATAATTAGTTGGTTATCACAGTTTCAACAATCTCTGAACAGTACAACTATGCACAGATCAGTTTCACTGTTTTCTAGAAAACTAGCAGATTTTGAGTCGAATTTGAAAAATCATAATTAATTCTAGGGAAACCCAATTTGATTGATTCCAAAGCCTATGTGAAGCTTCTTAAATATATTTGTATGAAAAAATATTCAAGGCTAGTCACTGTTATCATATTTTTCCCAAAAATTTGCCAAACTTTCCCTGTTCCAGATTGCATTCCAGAAACATGGCACAACGTTGATAAATTATATCTCTCAATCCACTTATCCAAAAATCATGTTCTAATACCAAATTAAAGCTCTATATGTCTACTTTAATCCTGCAAAATTTCATATTATTTTGACTTGGTTTGACTAATGAAATTTATTGCACAATCAGACTGCCTCCAATGAAACAAATCAAACAACACCTCCCCTTAACTTCATAAATTTCTAGATTTACATACCAACATCCAAAAATCATGAAAACGTATATTCCAACACAATTTTCCCTCCTAAACACAATGGAATCATAAAAAATGCCAAAATCCAGTCCTAACCCTTTATGAACAGTGTTTGGACAAATTTCCAAATAAAAGGGAAAAATTGAGTTTTCATGATTCCACTTGTTTAAACTCTTCCTTTTCACTTGTAATCACATGATTATTCACTTAAACACCAAACAAACATGATTTATGAAAATTTTGGCAGCATAACATCTTAGGGTTTCATAATCCAAATTTCACAAAACCAAGCAAAACCAAGCCAAATTCCACAATAACAACCACAACAACATCATGTAACACAAGAGGATCAAAGTTTTGGAGATTACCTCTTGATTGCTCGCTTTCTCTTTCTAAAACGCTACTTCCCTCTCTCTCCCCCCTTCTCTTAATTTAGCTTGCTAACCATGGATTTCAAGAAGAAAAAGAAGTTAGAGGAGATTCTAAGGAGTTTAGAAGGCATAAGCAACTTGATTTCAAGCTCTTACCTTGAATTTGTGCCTTCTTGAAACCCTAGATGTTATTGGTGTTCTTAAGCTCTTGAACACTCTCCTCTCTCTCTCTCTCTCTCTCTTGAATGGTGATGACCAAAAATGAGAGGATGAAGGAGAGATATTAGCTTTATCTAATAATTTCTCTTCTTGCTTTTTGCTTAACATATGCTTGTTTTTCATTAGCTCTCATTTTTTCCTTCTTTAATTAATGTATTAGCCAAACAAATATATATATTCCCCTTATTTTCCCTTTCTTGATTGAAAGTACAATGGGAAAGGGAGCTTTTAATTGCTTCTTGCTTTATGATAATATTATTGTTTAATGTAAATTTGCATGTGCATGAAATACTTGGCCAAGGATTTTCCTTTTGACTTAAATATGAGCCAAGTAAATTATTTACATTACTTGCTCCCTACTTCAGCCAACATTTATCCCAATTAAAGGCAAAAATAAATGGTTGCTTGCTTTATTGGTCAAATGACCATTTTTCCCTTACATTTATTTCCAGTTTTCGCACTTGCTAGAAAAATGGGTAGAGTTTTCATCAAACTTTGAAAATTCATAACTATTTGTACAATCGTTCAATTAGTGTGGTTCTAAAGGCTATGTGACCCTTGCTAAGTCAATTTTTAAGAAAAATATATAGTCTTTAGCCAACTGGAAACTCACAATTCCTAAAATTATTGTTTTTGGACTCTGCCATTGAAAATCGTCAGTTTTACTGGACTAACTTCAAAAATACATGACTCTTTTGTACAGCTCCAAATGAGTATCAAATTAAATCTTGATAAATGTACTTTTATTCTGAAAAATTTCATAGGCATTGGACATGATTTGCCTATTTAAAAATATCACACAACAAGACTGCTTCGCACGGAAACTCACTGGCAGCAAATTCAAATGTTTACAATTTGTGTTCTAAACATACTCATGTTGTGTGTGACCACCAATTCCCTTATTTTATCTTTTCATGTGCTCTTTAATTCACCATTTAAGCTCATTAAATGCCACAGAGTGCAAGGAATTTTATCAAATAATGAGATTATGAGTATATTTTACACACAATTATATATATACTTTCGGTAGGGCCAAATAGGTAGGGCATCATACCTTGTCTGGTGCCAAGCCCTATGGTATTTGAGCCCGCCTGAAGATGCCCAAACAATTTATGGGTTGATTTTTCAAGGTTAGGCTAGGCAATTTTTTTTACCAGACTCGAACAAGCATTTCAAGCATTTGGGCCTCATGAACACCCTTAAGCTCATCTTACACAATCAAAGTCTACAATGGCTAATTTTTTTTAAATATTTATTTCAATCAGTAAACAATTGTGAAAGTCTAACAATATATTATAATAAATAGAAAATTTAATTACTTAATTTTATATTTAATTAGTATAATTTTATTGCGTATACATATGGAATTGCTACTACAAATAAGTATATATAACGCTAAATATTTAATAGTTAAAACAAATAAATGTCATGTATGTTGAGGCAGAGTTTGCGTAGAAAAAATATAACGTTAATACTTAACAGTTAAATAAACGGATCGTCATGAATTGAGAGGCAGAATTCACGAAAATAAAAATATAACGATTGTAATTAGTAACCATAAATTATGACTCGCATACATGCCGATTCTTACAAAATAAGTTTCATATAACACTTTCAAATGATTTGTCTTCTAACTTACATATCAGCAACAACAAAATCATAGTGGTTATAATAAATAACTATAAAGTATGAATGATAAAAATGACGTTTCTTAGTAACTTAACAGTTTGTTTAATAACTCTCAACTCAATGTTTGAAACCTTTCCTCTTCCCCACACTGATTACTATATGTTCTTCATTCTACAATGATCAGCAAGAGAACCAAGTACCCTTTAATTACCCACCATTTGTGCATGATTGATCCTCTTCAACTTCCAATATATACAATGATGGTTCGAACCCGTCACTTCCAATCTATTTTAACCCCCTATTTTCATGGTTTGTGTACTATTTCTTCATCGTCCTCTTCACTTCTCTCAATCACCAAGATGAAATGCTATGCTAAAGACTTATCAGAAAATCCTTAGCGTCATCATCCACCTCCACCTCACTCTCCTCTTCCTACCCCTACTCCCCAACCTTCGTCTCCATCTCCTCTTCCGCATCCTCTACTTCTTCAAGTAGCGGCAATGATGTGGCATTCAAAACGCATTGACTATGCCATAAGGAGGCTGGCTGGATATTTGTTGAGTATGAATAGGAAGGCCAATCTCATTCTTGATGAATATGAGATTGGCCATGATCATGACGAACCCTCAGATGATTCAGGCCACTCCTCTGGTGACAATTAGACTAATGATTAGAGGTTTGCTGCAAAATTTTGGAACTATGGTTAACCATAGTTCCAAAACTTTGTTGGGTGAATTAGTCTAATACAACTATTTAAGGAAAATTAAAATTACAAATTCATCAAAATTCTCAAGTCCCAACATCATTGCCATTGCTCTTAATAAAAGAAGTAACTTTAAGGAGAACTAGCATTGCTCTTTCTTTCATTCTAAATGTTTTGGACTAATAATTAAGATCCATCTCAAAACAAAACTTGCTTTAAATCAAACTTGTTTTGTGTATGTTAGTATTGAATCCTTTATATCCATGTATTATTTATGGAAGGTAAGTGATAACGCTAATAAAAATTGATGTTTTATCAATAAGGTTAATTAAATTGTAGAATATATAGTATGTGTTACTATATATTATTAAACAGGTGAACAGTGGCAAGATAGATGATATTACAGTTCATGGATTGTTGTTGTGGGCTTTCGGGTAATTTAATATATATATATATATATATTCGGGATAAGATGAGATCGAGAAGTCTCATTCCTGATCTCGAATATAATTTTTTCCGATTCTGAATTTTCCCTTATCCCGATTTGCCAGGGACTAAGGTAGGATGACTGGGATGGGAAAACTTTGAACAACCCTATAAAGGACAAAACACCAAAATGATTGAAACACCCTAAAAAATGTCTTTCCTCTTTGGCTCTCACCCTAACTTGCCTCTCCTCCCTTAGCTCCTTCTTTTTCCATAGCATGGAGAGTTCGATGGGATTGATTGGTTTTTTTCTCCTGAAGTGACAGTACGCCACCATTAAGTTCTTAACCGGATGTGACATTCTCCTTCTTCACTTGCTCATAAAAAAATCATTGTGTCAGCATCCATTTTCATCTTTCTCACATGAACCCGCTCTATAACTATGTTGACTTTTCTCCTTCCATACTGTGAAGGCAATGCAACTATGAAGCCACCACAACAAGTACCTGCTTATAGAGGAAGACGAGGAGTTAGCACAAGCCAACATCACAAACAACTCTTGCTTCACATTCATGTCCTTAGAAGTATGGCCAATTCAAACCCTACAAATTACAGGAGCACCGTGAAGATTCTGATCAGGAATTCGTTTATAATCATCACAAATGAATTCCCTAGAACCAAAGAAAGCACCAATTTTGCAATCCCCAAAATCTCCATTTCTTCTCCCAAATCAATACTTACCAGCTAACCCTTTATCTTTGTGGCAGCTTTATTTTAGAATAAATCGATGGAGCAAATCTCATATCTTTGATTATAGAAAGGTCAAGGATAAAACATAGAATCAAGCCGAATAAAATATCATGCCTTCTTGAATCAACAAAATACAACTAAATAGTTCAAGCTCAAGAGGAAATTTACAATAAATTCAAGCTATTTTATCTAGCTAAAAAATCAAAGGATGAAGAAGATGAACTAGAGGGAGCGAAGTGGAGAGTTGATAAAGATGAAGAACCAAAGGAAGAGTAACACTAAGAGGGAGTTGCAGAAGAAGAACCCGAGAGAGCGACACGGAAAGGGAGCCAAAGAAGAAGAACAAGATAGAGCAATCCGACGCTAAGAAGAGATGATGGCGAGCTCTGACGTTAAAGAATGAGAAAGAGTGAATGAGGGGCAGAGAGAAAGAGGAATAGGTGTGATGATGAGCTAGAAAAGTAAAAAATGAAGGTGGCTGTCATGTAAGCAATCAAAGTCAAAATCAACAATAATTAGGGTTAAAAAAGGAGCGACATCGAGACCAAAAAAAATTTTAGGGGTCATATTAAGATTTCATGAATACTTTCATGGCAGATTTGAACCTTAACCCTATTTTCATTTTTATTGAAAATTTATCATATTTGTTTCAAATTTTGAATCAATTATATATAAAATAATATAATCATGTCTTTCTAAAATAATACACCATTTGGAGGCTAATTTTGATAATAAAAGCAATTCAAAAAACACTAGCAAAAAAAAACAATTAAAAAAAACAGAGAAAAGATCTTATAATAACATATTTATGAAAGCCTCACCCATGATTGAATTAGTTAAGGAAAGTGGTTCATGATTCAATGGAAGGGTAATTGAATCATTCATAAATAATTTCCGTAGTATTTTTTTGCCAACAATTTATATAGTATTTTTTTTCTTTGGACAAACCAATTTATATAGTATTTAAAATCATATATACTTGAAATTTAAAGTAATAATCATTAATATTAAATCTAACAAAACAATCTAAAATAATAAAGAAAGGAAACATCCATTAATATTGCATCTATTGTATTACTTATTTCATAATTTTCTAGGGTAATTAATGTAATATACTGAACTTTATAATCGTTAGAGTCTATATATGTAAATCAGTTAAATAAAATAAATACTGGAGTTTATGTATATACTTATGGAGCTATTCTTGAGAGTTCCAAACACAGTGTCATTTACCAAAGTTAAGAAGTTAAGGTTACAAATTATGAGCACAAGTAGTTGGAGGAGATTCATCGGTGCCATAGGACACATAGCACCATTTTAGGGGACAATTGGTCACATTAAGTCATTGGGTAGGCCTTGATATACATGCCACAATCCTGAGTAAAACTCGAGCAGAGTCCTGTGGGGATATTGATAAAGGAACTTTATTAAAGTAGCTTTAATAAAGTAAGTCATGATGACTAATGATGATATCACTTTATGATTGAAACCATAAGAAAATGACAATTATCCCCTTATCATGACAAAGTACAAAATCACTTTTGTGTTGGCTTGATAAGAGGGTGACAAGTGTCCCAAATGATGATACTTGCTTTTTGTCTTTTGAGTTGGCACTCAAAAAAGGTGCCACCTAGCCTTTAAGTAAGGGGAATCCATCAGTCTTCGATCTGGTCACAGGACTAACCTTCCTGAACACCGAACCTAGGAGTCAAGGGATTTCATCATACTCCTCTTCCCCAGACCCTAAATGACACCATAAAGAGAGAAGAAAGAGAAAAGAAGGTGCTTCAAGGACACTTGGCATCTTGTGAAGCAAGATCAAGACACATGGCACACTAGGATTAAAGTACATGACACTTGGCACACAAAGAGACAATCAAAATGCAAGATGAAATCCTTACCCTCCATTCCTCTTTATTATTTTGGCCAAGGGCCAAAAAGAAGAGAAAAATGACAAGAAAATAGAAAGAAGAGAGAAGGAGAATGAACAGTGAAAAGTCAAGAGTTCCAGAGCCAATTTCGACCCCGTAATGTCATTTTCGTCTTGTAAGCTTTTCAGGAAAGTTGTTCTACTCACTGAGAGCTTCATTTCTATGGTTTGAATTTTCTAATCAAAGGTGTTTTGTGCCATTTAGTTAGCCGAAGTGCTATTGGAATTCCAAACCGATCGTAAAATCACATTAAGGTAAGCTTAAGCTTTGTTTTGAACCAATTGTCTTGACGTTTTGATGAGTTTTATGAATTCCTTAGGGCACCCTAATGTTTCAGCCACAGGGTTTTCTTTGGAGGATTTATGTTGTTTTAATGATCTGTAAGATGATATATATTGATTAATGATAATATAAGACTTGTTTAGTAGTCAAAATGCAAACTTAGTTTTTGCTAGTTTGGGCATGAGTTTCAGTTAGAAGAAAAACATAAGAAGGGAGTGTGATTTTGGTATTTTTGATGTCACCATTGGATTCTACATGAAAAATGGTGTAGGACTAGCTTTTGATGATGATCTTGAATGAATGGGAATGAAAAATCAAAAGTTAAAATTTTTGAATCAGTGCTACCAGATTTGAGTTTTGTGAGGCAGTCTACTTGTGATGCATTTTTTATTGACCAAATGATATCCAATGGCTATGAAACTTTTCATATTTAAATTAGACATCATAAGCTTTAATTTGATAGGTCATTTGTCCTATTTAGATTAATATATTAGGATATATGAATTTTTGAAGTTAGACCTTTAAACCAAGAGAAATTTTGTGGCAGTGTGAGTTTATTGGTGATTCTGGATTTTTGTAGTTAGGACTTCCTGAAGGAAAATTTTTTCCTTCAAAATAGACTTAATAAGTAACACATAGGACTTTGAACAATCCCAATTGGAGTTCCCTAAACAAAGTTATGAATTTTCAACGTTTATTGAAAATTCTGGTAGTTTTTGTTTTACATGTAGAAATGAACTATTTAAGACCAAATGTAATTATTTTGAACTTCAAGGGTTAAGTTAAGCCCATAAAGCTAATGTAGGCACATTAACTACATATTGGGCACAGTGCATTGACTTTAAAGATAACCAACCTAAGTATATTAAAATTTGGGCAAGTATTAAGTCACCGTCTGTAAATTCAAACTTATAGGATTTGACATTTGCTCTAGACGTCTACGAAATTTGGAACAAGAACAAAATTTTGAAAGGCTTCCAGGTAGTTACCTATATCTTATATCATATGTGCTTATGTGAATGCATTCTATATCATCTGATTATGTGGGATAGTTAGTCCCTAGGCGATAAGACCCGTAAGTACAAGCTATACTGGGAGTTACCCGGGGGCATCTTGAGCTAGGTAGGCTTGAGGCAAAAATCTTGTAAGTGCACCTTGTATGAGGCAAAGGCCCTGGGATGCCAGGGCAAGTTCACTAAGAGTTGTGGTTTTATAATAAGGGACTGGTTAGGTCCTTTTTGTTTTCTATATTCCTGTAGGTTGTTTTATTTGATGATTTGCTTTACATGTTTAGTATTTTGCATATCATATGAGTGATATGTGTACTAATGAGATTCTTTTGAATCTCACCTTTTCCAACCAATGATATACAACAAAGGTGATCAGCTCCAAGGGTAAGAAGGTAATAAGGACAGGCGAAGCGAAAGCAGATTATTTAAAGTTCTTTTGGTTATCTTTTATTTTGGATGACTGAAAAATTTGTAAATGTATCTAAGTAGAAGTAGATGTAGCAGTACTAGTAACTGTAACACTAACCGTGTTAGTTATAACCTGAACATTAATATATCAACCAACGTGCTAGTATCCTAATGCGATAAGTGAACTAGAATCGGGCAACCAAACACTAAAAGCCTATAGTTTAACCACCATTACGCGGCTATTGCCAAAGAACGCTCTACATTTTTAACAAAAGGTTTTGAAACTAATGAGTAGTAATGAATTTACAAACCGGTTTGTGACCACACTGAATGTATTTTCAAAAGTTTTTGAAAAACCTACTCCAATGCATGTTCGAACCCTGTATGAAAGTTGAAACTCTAATAAACCACATTAGGACAAAGTCTCAGGTTTCTAAACATTACATGACTAGAACTCATCCAAATGTTTTATAAATTACGGTGTTACATTTATTGGTATCGGAGTGGTTAATCTTGGAGAAAGCTAGTGTACTCTATCCTTATAGGGATACCAACACACGGACTAGGAGTCATAAGCGATAGAAGAAGATAGAGAAGTAGATTACCCCCTTTAGTTAACCAGCCTCTAGAAGATAGGCGTATACTGGAAGGACAGAGGATTCTTAGGTTTAGAACACCAGGTGGGACGAAGATGGTAATCATCCCAAGAAAGAGTTAGAACCCCAGTAAGGGTGATTTTCAGACATGCCCCTAGGGATGAATCTTCTATTGGTGACACTAACAACCAAGAGGTAGAGGATGTAAGGAAGTACTCAGACTCTGATACTAGCTCTAGGGCTCAATCTATTGAGCTAGCATATAATCTGCATCCTAATCAAGAGCTATTGTAATGACCCAATTTGGGGATTAAGGGATAATTACTTCAGAAGTAATGTAAATATTGTTGAATTAAATGTGAATGTGTTTTAATCAATGCCTAAGCCCTATATTTATGCTTAAGCATGAATTAACATCTAATTGGGTTGAAATATAAGGGTGGACATATGGTGATGTTATTGGGGTGATCAATGAGTTTGGTGGTGATTTAAGTAAGAATTGCCATAAACAGGGGCAAAATGGTAAAACGGAAAATTACCAACCAATTGGTCAGCTACTGAAGAGGAAACTCATTAGTAACTTAAAGATCAATGGTTGTGATTAATTTTCAAGAGATCAAGAGGGTGGAATCACATGCTTATATGTACATGGAAGAAGTGGTGGGATGCGGACACTTGGCACAATCTTTGTAGTCAAAAGGTCCACCATGGAATTTTAATCCAATTCCTCCTCTCTCTCTCTTTCTTTAATAGTCAGTTATTGAGGATGGGAGCAAGGAAAATATGATTTCTCATTATCTTTATCGTCATCTCACATCATCTCTCACCAAACCCCATTGACGTCCAAACCTAAGAGAAAAGGAAAAGAAGAAAGTTCCAGGTAGGTGTCCTATTTAACCTCAAATGCTTAAACCCTCATCACTAAACTTATTCCTCTTGCTGAGGGCTTTATTTCTATGGTTCCAGAATTTTGAAAGGTGGTGTTTGAGTGGTTGAAGAAATTTGTAATAAGAGAAATCAAGAAACTAGTCTTGGGAAAAGGAAGAGGTAAGAATTTGGTACATTTTGACATATTCATTGTGGTTATTGGTTGAACTTTGGAATTCTTGGTTTGTTTGCCCTAATTTTCATGGCATTAGGGTCTTGTGTATAGCATGGTAAATTGGTATTGGAATAGGTGTCTTGTTGGATGATTTGAACAATGAAATTAGTTTAAATTGGTTTGGATCATTGATTGGAAAGTTGGAAAAATCCTGCATTGTGTGTTCATGGCTGCCCAAAATAGAACATGTGTATGTGTGATGGGAATTTGGTTGTTTTAGGGATTCCAATGGGTTCCTTATGAAAAATTGGTGTGGAAATGGTGTTTGTTGAGAATTTGGAACCATTGGAGGCACATATGCAAAAACAGAAATTCTGTCTCTTAAAACTCTGTACAGGGTAGTCAGGTTGTCTGGACGTTTTTAATGAGCAAATGGTGTCTAAAAATTCTAAAACTTTCCAGTCTTAAATTTCACATTCCAAGCTTCAAAATGGACATATAATTTGTCATTTCATTTTGTGTGCTTGGAGTAATGAATGTCCAAAGTTTGGGATTAAAATGGGAATCTGTTTGGGGCAGTGGTCAATTTTGTGAAATTCTGTAATTTTGTAGTGATTTCTGGTAATGATCCATATTTTTTCTATGAATATGACTTAAATAGATTTTAATAGGCTTTGGGATCACCTTATTTCAATTTTTCTAGAATTAATTATGATTTTTCAAAGTTTCCTTAGCTGCAGCCAGAATTCTTGGCTACACCACAAAAACTTTTTGTGCACGTTTTGGCCGCAGCCAGGAAATCTTGGCTGCAGCCAAAAACCTTCTGTTAGCATTTTGGCTGCAGCCAGCCCCCATTTTCAGCATTTTGTGATTTTGAAAAGTGGTTTACAACCTAATACTTCCCAATTCCTCTAGGTTTTCGTTAAGCCTATTATAGTCGCTTAAGGGACTCATGTGATAACCTATTTTAAGTGTTTGAAAGTAAGAATTGGTAGTAGAGAATTAATCTACCATTTTTTATTTTAGTGTTTAGGGTTTGACATTTTCTCTAATCATGAACGAATCATGCCGGAGTACACTCAGAAAGAACAAGATAGTGACTCTTTCTTGTATACTGTATATAAAGCATTGTATGTATGTCGTCATGCATTGTGATGCTTTGAGACACTGCTACTATTACAGCAAAAGCTATAGCATTGAGCATAGAGATTATAGTGAAAGCTATAGCATTGTATATACAGCTGTGAGTGCTGTCGTATGTGGCGTGAACCATGTACCATTATGTTTCTGCTAAACATGATCTTACATGCCATGTATTTATATATTGTATGAGTGCTTTGTTGCTACTGGGATTCTCTTGAATCTCATTATTTCCATTAACTAACCTTACAGAGAGGGCAAGTGGCTCCATAGAGAAGCAGACGACTAGGAGTGGTTAGGACCTTATAGGGATATTTAGTTTTGGATTGTTGATTATCCATTTTGGATTTGGGATTACTGTATAGTTTTGGAATGTAAATATTATTTTGGGATATAGTTATGTAATCCCTAAAAGGGAATCTTGTAAGCCCTTAGTACATATATGACACCCGAGGGTTGCCGGGATTTTTGTTGTACACTTTGATATATATTAATGTGGTATAACTGCATAGGGTTATTATATTTGAAACCTGAACTTGAGACCAGGATAGGGAAAACTTTTGAAAGAATTTGTGAAAGCCCTACCATAAGGAGGGAGTTAAAATGAGTTATAAATTATCCGTCGGTCTTCAATCCATTTTAGTTATGCGTTATTGAATTATAATTACACTTATTAAGGCAGGGGTTACAGCTGTAAGAGTATATTAATGAGATATACAAGAAAACTTCCGATGAGTAACCCTCCCCACCAGCTCATTACTTAGCATTCATGAATGAGGTGTAGTCATTGTATTTGGATTGAGATTTGTGTAGGCTCAGGATGCTTGATGGTGCATGGATTAGGACCACCTTATACTTCTTCCCTGACACTACTTTTTGGACTAAGAAGAAGATGATCTTATGGATCATGGTCCTTTTGCATTTTCCCGCTTTCATTGGCGTATGATTGAGTATGTGTGGCAATATATATGATCAGAGTAGCACTAGTTGCAATAGCTTGTGATAATAAAATACTGAAGGCTGCTTTTATATGTAAATATGACTATCTGCAATAATATATGTATATTCCTGTTTGTGCTGATTTGATGATATTTTAAGTTTAAGGAATACATATATATACACACACAGAGAAGCAATAATGGTTCAACTGAGGAATAGACTATTAGAACAGGAGATTGAGGAAGTTGTGGTAAAGGAAGAGGTGAATCATAACCCACCTGATCCTATGCAGTAGATACTTGGCATGCTGACAGAACAGCAGGCTATGATTCATGAACTTAGAGAGGATCTTAGAAAAGTGAAAGCCAAGCAAAATGAGGATAGGGAGCAAACAATAAACAATAAAACAAACTGACAAGAACCAAAGAGAGAGGAAGAGTAGACATAATCGGATGAATCGCAACAACAGAATGAATTGAATCAGGGATGCCATGGGGTACCAGCCTGGGACGAGAGAGACTTATAGTTCTAAGTATCAAAGTTCTACAAGCACTAACCCCTGATCTTCAGAGGAAGGTTTGATCCTCAAGTGGCTGAGGACTGGTTGGTTAGGCTAGAGAAAATCTTTGAGGTTTTGGAATGTCCTTCTAAGGTAAAGGCACGACTAGCTATTATAAGCTAGAAGGGGACGCAAACAAATAGTGGAGGAACACAGCCTTGATCTTGTGTGCTCAAAATGTTCTGGTGACTTGGGAGTTGTTTCAAGAGAAGTTCCATGAGAAGTATTTCCCCAAGTCTATTAGAATTGAAAAAGAAATAAAGTTCTTATCCTTATAATAAGGTAGTGAGGAGACTTTTTACAAGTGCCTAGCCCAATTCATTCGCTTGTCTCGCTATTCTTCTTACCTGAGATACCGGGATGATAAGGGTTGGAGTTTTGATATGCTGATAAGGGGACTGAAGCATGAGATCAAAGAAAAGTTGGTCTCTTGATAGTTCCAAGAATTCAACCAATATGTGGAAGAGTGCCGGATTATGGAGAGCAGCTTGAGGAATCTGTATCCAGCTAAGAATGTTAGTAGCCGCACTAAACCTAGCTAGGAACATTTTCTCAGAAACAAAAGGGACAAAGGTCTTCATTTAGGGGAAATAACAAGAAACCAGCCTGAGAACTATAGCAGCCAGAAAACTTGTATACTACCACCATGCTCTCGATGCGGTAGAATGCAACCTAGCCAAGCATGCAATGGACAAGTGATATGTTATTCCTACCAACAACCAGGGTATTATGCTAGTGAGTGCACACAATGGGCGGTTAAGTCTAGGCCCAAAGCTCAAGGGTGAGTTTTTGTTATGACTCATGAAGAGGCGCAAAAATGCCCTAAAATGATTCAAGGTACAATCCTCCTCAATGGTACTACATTACAAGTTCTATTTGATTTTGGTGCTAGTCATTCATTTATTGCCTCTGAATGTGCTAGATGGCTAGGGCTAAACGTGCATAAGCTACCTTATGACCTAGCTGTGTCGACACAGATGTGTGTTAGGATTGTTACTACTGATGCTTGTCCGAATTGTGTTATAACCATAAAGGGCATGAGTCTAAACTATATCTGATCTGTCTGGCGTTCCACAAACTTAAAGTTATCCTAGGCATTGACTGGCAAACAGCAAACAATGTATTGTTGGACTACGGGAACAAGAGGATTGTATATCCCGAACCACAAAAAGGTTATAATAATAATGCTAGGCTGAACTTTCTTTCAGTAGCTGAAGCTGAGAAATGTCTACAGAAGAGTGTCCAAGGGTACTTCTTTTTCTTCTCTAGGTCACATAATCTCATGAGAAGGAGTCTCTATAGATCTTAGCAAGGTGGAAGTAATACTGAACTAGAAGAAGCCAAAAACTAGGAGCTTCCCGAAGTTGAAGGAGAGGTTGACATTCGTACTAGTATTGATTATCTCAAATCCCAGTAAGACCTAAGTAGTCTACAAGGATGCTAGTTAGCAGGGATTGGGATGTGTCCTTATGCACAGGGTAAAGTGGTTGCATATGCCTCTCGACAGTTAAAGCCTCATGAGATGAACTATCCCACTCATGATTTAAAGCTTGTGACAATTGTGTTTGCGTTGAAAATATGGTGACACTACCTATATGGTGCCATTGTGGAACTAAACTGCAAATAAAAGAGTCTCAAATACTTATATGACCAGAAAGAGTTGAATATGAGATAGTGAAGATGGATGGAGTTGCTGAAAGACTATAATCTGGAGATCAAATATCATCTAGGGAATGTAAATGCCATCACTAATGCTTTGAGTAGAAATGCAGTGCAGGTTGCAGTCATGACGGTACATAAACTGAAATTGCTAGAAGAATTCAAAGATTTGAACTTGTCAAATCAAGTATTCGCGAACATGAATGTACTGAATAAAGTGCCTCTTGCTAGCTATAATGTCAACGAGAAGGACAACGATCTAAGAGCAGAAATTGAAGAAGCTCAGAATAAGATAGATGAGCAAGGTTTATTCGAGAGATGATCACACGAAGTGAAACGCAGGACTATGATCTTTCCCCAAGTGAATTAGTTAGGTACAAAAAATGAATATATGGTTTGCTAAAGGCTGATTTGAGGTGAAGAATCCTAGATGAGGCACACAAGAGTTGATACACTCTCCAGCTAAGAGTGATTAAAATGTACCATAATATGAAGTCTATGTACTGGTGGCTAGGACTGAAAAGTGACCTAACCAAGTATGTGGCACTGTGTCTCACTTTTCAGAGGTAAAGATTGAACATCAATAACCACCAGGACTTCTACAAAGCCCAGAAATACCTGAGTAGAAGTGGGAAAGTGTTACCATAGATCTGGTGGTGGGGTTACTCAGAATCAGAAACTATGATGTGATTTGGGTAATTGTCAATCACTTCACAAAGTTGGCATACTTCATTCCCATCAACGCTAGCTACTCTCCTAAGAAATTGGCAAAAATATAACATAAAGAAGATCATCAGACTCCATGGCACACCAAAAAGAATTAGCTCAAATAGAAGATCCCCGATTCACATCAAGATTTTGGAAAGCTCTACATGAAGCTCTAGTTACAAAGTTGAGATTCAGTATGGCCTATCATCCACAGACAGATGTATAATCAAAGAGGACTATTGTAACCCCCATCACTATCAAGGCTGAGATTAAGCATTTAAACATGTTTAATAATGGAATGAGAGATCCGGGACAATTTCAAACTATTTACAAAACTTGTACAAATAGATCTCGGTTTGTCACATGTATAATATCAGAGTAAGCACAATTCCCAATGTTCACCGGATATAATAACAGTAATCCAAAATATTATACAAGACATCATTGCCCATCTCAGTATCCATACCGGGGATTAAACAAAACTATAATTCTATTATCTATTCAATATGTACATTTATCCAAAATGATAATCAGTCCAATATAAAACCAAAATGTCTAACTAAGACTACCGTCGGTAGTCCTAATCGCCCTTATCCAATTGCTTGTTCCTCAATCCACTTGCCCTATCTAAAAATGTTATTTGGAAAGAATGAGATTCTAGAGAATCCCAGTAGCAACAGTTTATGAATATGATGCATATATATAAAGCAAGTAAACATATATCATAATGCAGTAATCAATATTCGAGGCCGGGCACACTGCCATGTCCCCTTCATTGTATACGAGGCCTGACTTTCAAAACATCTCCTCACTGTATTCAAGGTCAGGCTTTCACCACGTCCTATCAACTATATTTGTATTCGAGATCGGTCTTATACCATGTTCCCTTCACTGTATCTGTATTCAAGGCTAGGCTTTTGCCACGTCCCCTTATTGTATTGAATGACTAATACATACAAGCAATGAAATATACATGATATAGGATAAAGTGTCACTACCTTTGTCTTTCCTTTCTTGAGCAGGCACATGCCTTCTTGGCTCCGGGCAAATATCAAATCCTAAAGTCATAATTAAGGACGATACGTCACCACTTAGTCCAATACTTAATATCTTCAAAATACTTAAATTGGTTATCATTATTGTCTCTTTAGCACTAATATATGCCTTGTAACCCCCTGCCTTAATTAACGTGATTAAGATTCGATAACGCATAGTAAAAAGGGATTAGAGACCGTCGGATAGTGCAACCGTACTAAATCACCTACCAAATAGTAGGAACTTATAAAATTTTTCAAAACTTCTTTTCTATCCCAGTCTCGATTTCGACTATCGAATATAATCACCTGTGTAGTTAACTTACATTCACATATATCAGAGTTTGTAACTTAATCCCCGACAACCCCCGGGTTCACCTATACATACATAGACTTTCAAATCCTGATTAGGGGATTACAAAACCAAGTATCTCAAACTATCTACATCTCAAAATGTTATACAGTAATCCCTATCCAAAATGAATGGCCAACAAAATCCATACTAATGTCTCTAGTAAACTCTAACCGCTCCGGGTTGCTCGTTTCTCCTTAGAGCCACTCGCCCTGTCTGAAAGGTTAGTCAAAGGAAAGAATGAGATTCAAGAGAATCCCAGTAGTAAATAAACATTCATACCACATATAAGCACATAGCATGTAGGTAAATCATCATACAGCAGTACAAATCACACTCCACCCTCATCCCCTTTCTCCGCCGGATAGGCACACCATCCTAACCCGAACCGTTGTTAGCTACTCAGGGACTATTGGTGTGGCAGTGTCTAAGCATAGCCATATAGCTCATCTAGCTATCCGGCTTCACAAATGGCCCGTCGGCCTCACAAATAGCCTTTCGGCTCACAATCAGCCTTTCGGCCACATAATCACATAGTCACACCTCATCCTCATCCCCTTTCTCCGCCGGGAAGGCTCACAACCCTTACCCGAACCGTTGCTAGCTACTCGGGGACTATTGGACTGACGGTGCTTACACATATCCACATAAGTCGCAACATACGAACTTATCGCAAAGCAATGATAATACACACATACAATGCATCACATATGGTACGAAAGAAAAGTCACTACCTGATCCTTTCCTGACGGTTGCTGGCACAGTAGGCTCACGAGGATAGCAGATGTCAAATCCTATAATCAAAATAGGGACATTTGGTTAATTTCCTTTTCCAAGTTCTTAATTCAATAACACTTTAAGTTGGTATTCATTTGGACTCTTTAGATGGCCATCAAATGCCTAAACATATGCCTAAAGGGTTGGGATAACTATCCCCAAAGATCCTTCTTTAGAAAGCTAAACACTGATTTTTGGTCCCTTTACTCGAGCACAGAAGGCCGTGCTCGAGCATGACCCCCCATTCTCACTCGAGCACATGCGAGTGAGACGCAGGAAGTGCTTGCCCGAGAGCAACTCCCGCGACAATCCTACACTCTCACTCGAGCACAAGAGGCTGTGCTCGAGCAGAGACCTCAGAAGCACTCGAGCACCACGGAAGTGAGACCCTGCGAGTGACAACCCGAGAGTGATCCCTTCCTCCCAGTCACAAGTGCACTCGAGCACAACCCTAGTGCTCGAGTGACCTCTCCATACTCCCGAGTGTTCCCGCTCACCTCCAACAATCTTCTCACGAGTGATAACCCGAGACGCTCACCCCCAGTGATTCATGCACCCTCACTCGAGCACACACATGCTCACTCGAGCATGTTCATCTTGTGCTCGAGTGAGACTCCTTCTCACTCGAGTGATACCCATCAGAAACCAAATCGCAGCAACTGATCAACTTCTCCAGAATTTACCAAATGAACTCCAATGGTTCTAAAACTTGTGTCAAAGCTCATTCTCACTTATTTCAACACAAGGAACCCATTGGCAACCAAAAACAACCCAAATTCAACTCTATCAATACCTTGATTCCACCAACTTTCAAATTTATCCAACAATCAAACACCACCAATGGAAATTCTGAAATCATAGAAACCAAACTCTCAACCACTTGGTCAACATTAATGAAGGGTAGCTAAGAATATAAGATCCTTTAACTTAACAAAATTCAAACCCTTACTTTTCTCTTTCTTGCTTACTCGCCGGAAATGGAGGAATGAAGAGAGAGAGATGAGTTGGTGAGATGATGATCATTCTTTCCTTCTTCCCATGCAAGACCGACTAAGAGGAGAGAGGGAAAATATTTGACTTTTTGCTTCTCATCCAATGGCTCTCATCCAACCACATGGCACCATCTCCTCCTTCCCCCCTTACATGAGTTCATATACTCCCTTCTACACTTGATTCTACCTCTAATTCTTTAAATCCCAACCATTGATCTTGATTACCAAGGAGTTTCCTCTCCAGTAACTAACCGATCGAACGGTAAATTTACCGTTTTGCCCCTGATTATCACTTTACACATTAAATCATTACTAATGATCTTAATATCACATTACACAATATATACTTCAAATATGCTTAATTAATATTAATTACATCATTTGAAGTTATTATCCCTAGATTACAATCCAGGATATTACATGCCTCTAACAAAAGCCCTAAAGGGTTGGAAGAACTACCCCAAGGATTCCCTTTTGGAAGACAAACACTGACATTTTTCATTGATTCACTCGAGTGAAGATGGCCTCACTCGAGGGATGGGGCAATGACACTCGAGTGAAGACGGCCTCACTCAAGTGGTGGTAAAGTCTGCACTCGGGTACTAGGGAGTTAAGGATAGCGAGTGATCACCCGAGAGCACAAGAACTTTTTCAGAGGCAGGGACACTTCAGCATACTGGACCTCACTCGAGTGATAGCTGTAACCCCCTGCCTTTAACCACGTAATTATAATTCGATATCACATAATTAAATTGGTTTAGAGACCGTCGGATAGCTTAAACTCATTTCAAATTCCTACACTATAGTAGGATTTTCACCAAAAACTTTCAAAAACTCTTCTCTATCCTGGTCTCAATTTCAAAATTTGAATATAATTACCTGCGTAATTAGTTTACATTCACACACATCAAAGTATATAACCAAATCCTCGGCAACTCCCGGGTTCTATACATATATAATCTGAGGGTTTAAAAGTCTTCACTAGAGGATTACATAACCAAAATCAACAGTAATATTTACATCTCCAAAATATACAGTAATCCCAAGTTCAAAAGAAGATAACCAACACCCTACAATCAAATATACCCCAAAGGGGTTCTAATCGCTCCGGGTTGCCTGCTTTTCTTTAGCGCCACTAGCCCTGTCTGAAATGTTAGTCATTGGAAAGAATGAGATTCAAGAGAATCCCAGTAGTAACAAATAACTCATACAGTGCATAAACACAAAGCATATAAGGTCATGTTAGCAGCATCACAATGTAACGTGGTTCACACCATAAACGACAGCACTCATGGCTGTAAACTCTAAGCGTCAGCTTTCGCTGCGATCTCAATGTATTCACAAAGTATTCACTAGGTGTCAGCTTTCGCTGCAATCATAAAGCATCACAATGTCACAATGTATTCTCAATGCACGACAAACATACATACAATGCTTCACACAAAGTATAAGAGAGGAGTCATTACCTTGTTCTTTCCGATTATGCTCTAACGCAGATGGATCACGTACAGGGCAAATATCGAATCCTACAATTCCAAATGCACCATTTAGACACTTCCATAGTGTTTCTTGGGGTTATATGAGTCTATAATGAAAATTTACAACATACCCCTGGGGACCCAGCCCAGGCCCGCAGTACCCGGTCCGGCTGCATCTTCACCGAAATTCTACCTGGGGCTATTCTAGCATATTTCCACCCAAGGAATCCATTTCCAGATTCGGAATTAGCAAATTCAATGTTAAATTACAAATTTACCCTTGGCAGCCTCACTTTAAGGGTTTAGGGGCGTTTTCGTAATTATGTTTTTTTGGCCTTTTCCAAAAAAGTGACCAACTGTAAACCCACCTAATTTTTTCTCCTGAACTCAATAGAACCATCAAATCATTGAAAATCCAACTCTAAGACCCATTTCTAGAGCTGGCCGAAATTTATGAGTTCTCCGGGAAAAATCGGGGTTTTACGATTTCGGCTCCGTAAACGCGTTCCTTTCTACTCCTAACCACTTAATTAACTATTACATTCGGTTATAACTACCATTTGAACCAAAATTGGGCAGCATAACCCTTAGGCAACTCAATGCCCAAATTTTAAAACCAACGGCAATCTGGCGAAATTTCATCGATTAAATTGCCCACAGCAGCCAGAATAGTTAATATACGAAGGTTTGGAAGTTACCTCAAGCTCTCACAAGTTTTTACCAAATATGGCTGAAAACCCTAGGTGTTCCACAACAGATTTTGAGCTTCCAAACCTTAAAGAACAAAGAGGAGTAGCTTAGGGTCAGAGTTATACGCGTTAGGAGCTAAATCGTCGGAGAAATCGGCTTACCTTGTGAGATTTCTTCTCCTTTCTCTCTCTAAAATTCTGAACGTTCTCTCTCACTTTCAGCTGCTGTTTTGTACGTGAAATGCTGAATGAAGAAGATGAGAATGATATATTATAATATCATATATAATTTTAATGATTTATGGAATTTTCCAACAATTCCAAAACTAATTTTTATTACATAACTTCCTACATTCATGTAACCATGCCATCAAGTCCAACCAATATTTCCTTATTTATGCAACATGTAGGAGACACCTAGGGGTCCCTCCCTAAGGTCTCAATTGGCTTCACAACTTGTTCCGGTTACGTATACACGTAAAGTCTCAATTTTGGTCAAAATTGCATTTTTGCTCAAATTTTCCATAAATTCATATTAAATTGACCAAAATATTCTAAATATATTTTTCCTTTTATTTTCCTTAATTAATTGAAATTATCTTCAATTAATCGGAAAAATAATTTATTTTGTGATAATTTAGAAAAATTACGATTTTGCCATTACCTTTTTAATCCAATTTCTTCTCTTATTTTTCTTTGGCCAATTTCTATCTATTTTTGGACCAAATATTTTCTCTAATATTTTTTCATTTTTGGACCTTAATATTAGGCTTTTTAAATCACCCAAATCAATTCCATATTCATTTTTGCCTAATTTCCCTTGAAATTGAACATTTATAAAATTCAGAAATTCCAAATTCATGAATATTCACCATTTTATTGAGTTTCCCCAAATAATTACAATATATTTGGTGAATATAAAATTTGGGGTGTTACAGTTCTCTCCCACTTAAACAAATTTCGTCCTCGAAATTTGTCACAGAACTTGAGCCATAAACTTTGGATATCGCCTATGTATATCCGCTTCCGCTTCCCAAGTTGCTTCTCTCTGAGTCATTCCCTTCCATATTACTTTCACAAATGGAATGCTTCGGTGTCTAAGCTTCCGTTCTTCCCTATCAATGATCTGTGCTGGCTCTACCACATATGTGAAGTTGTCTTGTAACTTAACTTCTTCATATTCAACAATGTGAGATGGATCCGGTTAGTACTTCTTCAGTTGGGAAACGTGAAACATATCGTGGAGCCTGCTCAATTTTGGGGGTAGGGCTACTTGATAAACAACAGGCCCAATCCTCTCAAGGATTTCAAAAGGACCTATGTACCTTGGGCTCAACTTCTTTTGCTTGATTGCTCACACAACACCAGTGACAGGAGATACTCTCAGAAATATATGATCTCCAACCTCAAACTCTAGAGGCCGTCTTCTCTTGTTAGCGTAGCTTTTCTGTCGACTCTGTGCTGCAAGCAACCTCTTACGAATAATCCGAACCTGAGCTGAGGTTTGATCAATAAGATCCGGTCCATAAAGCTTCCTTTCCGATAATTCATTCCAGCACAAAGGTGATTGGCACCTCCTCCCAAACAACGCTTCATACGGAGCCATCTGAATGCTCGCATGATAGCTATTGTTGTAGGCGAACTCACCAAGTGAAAGAAAGCGATCCCAACTCCCTTTAAAGTCAAGAACACATGCCTGTAACATATCTTCCAGCGTTTGAATAGTCTTTTCTGACTGTCCATCCGTTTGAGGATGATAAGCTGTACTGAATCTTAATTGAGTACCCAAGGCTTCATGCAACGCTTTCCAGAATCTCGAAGTGAATTGGGGATCTTGATCAGAAATAATGTTCTTTGGTACACCATGGAGCTTTACAATCTCTCGTATGTATATCTCTACCAATTTGTCCAGAGAATAACCAGCATTGATCGGTATGAAGTGTACCGACTTCGTTAACCGGTCAACTATTACCCAGATCGCATCATAGTTCCTGATCCTGGGCAATCCCACAACCAAATCCATGGTCACACTTTCCCATTTCCACTCCAGAATTTCAGGACTCTGAAGTAGACCAGGCGGTCTCTGGTGCTCGATCTTTACCTTCTGGCAAGTGAGACACCTTGCTACATATTTGGTCACATCACTCTTCAAACCCAGCCACCAATATACCGATTTCAGATTATGATACATATTGGTCATACCAGGATGAAGAGTATATCGGCTCTTGTGCGCCTCATCCAAAATTTTTTGCCTCAACTCCACTCTAAGTGGAACGCAGACTCTCTTCTGATAACGAACTAATCCACGGGGCGATAAATCATAGCCTGGAACTTCTCCTTCTTCGATTTGAGCCAGATTATGCTGTATCCAGTCATCTTGCCTCTTAGCTTCTTCAATCTCCGCCCTTAGATCACTCTCCTCTTGAGAAACAGTGCAATTGGCACAGATGATCTGGTTTGTCAAATTCAAATCACGATAGTCTTCAATCAATCTCCCTTCTTGTATCATCATAGCTGCAACGAGCACGGTCTTTCGACTAAGAGCATCAGCTACTACATTTGCCTTACCCGGATGATATTTAATGTCCAGGTCGGTCCTTAAGCAATTCCATCCAGCGGCGTTGTCTCATGTTTAATTCTTTTTGATCATACAGATATTTGAGACTCTTGTGGTCGCAGTACAGTTCCACAGTCACACTATACAGGTAGTGAAGCCAAATCTTCAAAGCAAACACAATGGTCGCAAGCTCCAAATCATGAGTGGGATAGTTCAATTCATGAGATCTGAGCTGTCGAGAGGCGTAGGCCACCACACGTCCCTGCTGCATAAGGACACACCCTAATCCCTACCCACTGGCATCAGAATACATAACATATGTCAAACTAGGATTGGGTAAAATCAACACAGGTGCCGTAGTCAACCTCTCCTTCAGCTCCACAAAACAGTTTTCACATTTCTTATCCCACACAAATGGCTGATCCTTTCTCATGAGCTTGGTCATCGGTAATGCCATACGGGAGAAATTCTGGATGAATCTCCGATAATAACCAGCAAGACCCAGAAAACTGCGTACTTCCGCCACAGATTCTGGTCTTTTCCAGTCCAGTACTGCTTCCACTTTATTGGGATCCACAGAGACCCCTTCTCACGAGATAACATGGCCTAGGAATTTTACTTCAGATAGCCAGAACTCGCACTTACTTAATTTGGCATATAGTTGCTTCTCACGCAAGGTATTTAATACAACTCTCAAATGATGCCATACTCCTCCATACTCTTGGAATATATCAGAATGTCATCGATAAACACAACAACAAACTGATCCAGATATTGTCGAAAGATACGGTTCATGTAATCCATGAAAACCGCAGGCGCATTGGTTAGCCCAAATGGCATCACCAAGAACTCATAGTGACCGTACCTGGTCTGAAAAGCAGTCTTCGGAACATCTTCTGCTTTCACTCACAGCTGATGATACCCTGACCTTAGATCAATCTTCGAAAATACACACGAACCGGATAGTTGATCTAAAAGGTCATTGATTCGGGGAAGAGGGTACTTGTTCTTAATAGTAACCTTATTCAATTCTCTATAATCGATACACAACCGAAGGCTTCCATCTTTCTTCTTTACAAACAACACTGAAGCTCCCCAAGGCTACACACTGGGTCTAATGAACCCTTTTTCAAGCAAGTCTTCTATTTGTTTCTTTAACTCTGCCATTTCATTTGGGGCCATACGGTATGGGGCCTTAGATATAGAACCAGCTCCAGGCACAAGATCAATTGGAAACTGAACTTCCCTTTCATGAGGCAATCCACTAAGATCATCTGGAAACACCTCAGGGAATTCATTTACCACGGGTATACCACTCAAAGTTTCACTAATCTCCCCTTGCACCGAGAAGAATACCATATACCCCTGGCAACCCTTTTCAAGATATTTTTTAGCTTTAGCCATAGAAAGGAAATTTATACTGCCATTTACAACTTTGACCCTCTGAGAAGCAGGATATACTATCCTCCTGTTCCCACAATCAAGCATCACATTATTCGCCGTTAACCAATCAAAACCCAAAATGACTTCCAATTGGTAAAGCGGTAGACAAATCAAATCCACAGTAGATTGGTGCCCTTCTACAGTTATGACACAATTCAGACAAGCTTCTGTAGTTAAGGCCTTAACACCCATCGGAGTTAACACTATCAGATCAAATGGTAATTTATGCACATGAAATCCCAGGCGCTTCACGCAATCATAGGCAATGAAGGAGTGACTTGCACCCGAGTCAAACAAAACTTGCAATAAATAGCCATTAAGAAGAATTTTACCTTGTATCAACTTAGGAGATTTACGGGCGTCCTCGTGGGTCATAGCGAATACTCGGCCTTGAGTTTTCGGCCTCTGGTCTGGTCGTGGCTCTTTGCATTCGACAGCAGTATGCCCCACACGTTTACAATTAAAGCATATTATTTTGTCCTCACAAGTTTTGCCATGATGTGGTTGGTTACAACGACGACAGATCCATGGTGTAAAAGGAGTTCCCTGCTAGTCACGGCTCCCAGATTGATAAGGCTTCTTACCACTCCCAGATGAAGATCCCTGTCCCTTTCGCTTCTGTGGGGTACTACCCTTACCGGGTTCACTGTGGTGGCCAGTAGCTTTAGCAGGATACAAGTCTCTCAAGTTATTTTCTGTGATCCTACACTCTTCAACCGCTTTGTTGAATTTGGTGAACATAACCAATCGCTTCCTCAAATCACGTCTCAACCCCCAAATAAGCATGTCAGAACTCCACTCTTCATCATCTTTATACCGGAGGTAGGAGGAATACCGAGACAGACGGATGAAACGGGACAGATAGTCATCAAAGCTCTCTGTGTCCCCTTGTCTGATATTCAAGAATTCAGTTTCTTTCTCTAGCCACACTGATTTGGGAAGGTACTTCTTGTTAAATTCTTGCTGAAACAATTCCCAAGTCAAAGGTATATTTCAGCTATGCAAGGTAAGGGAGATATTCCTCCACCAGCAATCTGCATCGCCTTCTAATTTGTAAATAGCCAGGTGTGGCTTCACCTCATCTGGGCACACAAGAACTTCAAATATCTTTTCCAATCTGTTCAACCAATCTTCAGCCGCTTGCGGATCAAATCTTCCTTTGAACCCCGGAGGCATGTGCTTACAAAATCTTATGACCCAAAACTGAAGGTCCCTTTCCTCTCTTGCCGGCACCCCATGCGACTCTTGGTTTGGAATAGCATGAGGTGGAGATTCAAGGGGTCGTGCTGATCCTTCAGCAGTATCCTCATGGCAAGTTTCCTCCTGGGACTCTTCGTGAATAGACGGACCCTAACCTACTTTGTTCTTTTCTTTCTCCAGTCTAAGCTCTTCCCTTAGCTCAGTGATCATATCTCGCTGATCTTTAATTAGACCCATTAATTCTTGCAAAGGATCTGGTGGATTGTCATTGACGACCTCCACCTCTGGGTCTACACGTGGAATATTGGGGCGTCCTCTAGTTTTCTTCATTCTACAAATAACTTAACCCATTAATATTACAGAGATAGTATGCACATATATTCACAAGTTTCATATATATCCACATCAATAGAACATACATGTGCATACACAACAATTATTCATAGATGATCTTCTATCCCTAAGGTTAACTAAGGGATCTATCCTAGCAAACTCTACCCATACCAGGAACTACAGCTCTGATACCAAAAATGTAACCCCCTGCCTTTAACCACGTAATTATAATTCGATATCACATAATTAAATTGGTTTAGAGACCGTCGGATGCTTAAACTCATTTCAAATTCCTCCACTATAGTAGGATTTTCACCAAAAACTTTCAAAAACTCTTCTCTATCCTGGTCTCAATTTCAAAATTCGAATATAATTACCTGCGAAGTTAGTTTACATTCACACACATCGGAGTATATAACCAAATCCTCGGCAACTCCCGGGTTCTATGCATATATAATATGAGGGTTTAAAAGTCTCCACTAGGGGATTACAAAACCAAAATCAACAGTAATATTTACATCTCCAAAATATACAGTAATCCCAAGTTCAAAAGAAGATAACTAACACCCTACAATCAAATATACCCCGTAGGGGTTCTAATCGCTCTGGGTTGCCCGCTTTTCTTTAGCGCCACTAGCCCTGTCTGAAATGTTAGTCATTGGAAAGAATGAGATTCAAGAGAATCCCAGTAGTAACAAATCACTCATACAGTGCATAAACACAAAGCATATAAGGTCATGTTATCAGCATCACAATGTAACGTGGTTCACACCACAAACGACAGCACTCATGGCTGTAAACTCTAAGCTTCAGCTTTCGCTGCAATCTCAATGTATTCACAAAGTATTCACTAGGCGTCAGCTTTCGCTGCGATCACAAAGCATCACAATGTCACAATGTATTCTCAATGCACGACAAACATACATACAATGTTTCACACAAAGTATAAGAGAGGAGTCACTACCTTGTTCTTTCCGATTATGCTCTAACGCAGGTGGATCACGAACAGGGCAAATATCGAATCCTACAATTCCAAATGCACCATTTAGACACTTCCATAGTGTTTCTTAGGGTTATATGAGTCTATAATGAAAATTTACAAAATGCCCTAGGGGACCCGGCCCGGGCCCGCAGTACCCGGTCAGGCTGCATCTTTACCGAAATTCTACCCGGGGCTATTCTAGCATATTTCCACCCAAGGAATACATTTCCGGATTCAAAATTAGAAAATTCAATGTTAAATTACAAATTTACCCTTGGCAGCCCCACTTTAAGGGTTTAGGGGCGTTTTCGTAATTATGTTTTTTCGGCCTTTTCCAAAAAAGTGACCAACTGTAACCCCACCTAATTTTTGCTCCTAAACTCAATGGAACCATCAAATCATTGAAAATCCAACTCTAAGACCCATTTCTAGAGCTGGCCGAAATTTATGAGTTCTCCGGTAAAAATCGGGGTTTTACGATTTCGGCTCCGTAAACGCGTTCCTTTCTACTCCTAACCACTTAATTAACTATTACATTAGGTTATAACTACCATTTGAACCAAAATTGGGTAGCGTAACCCTTAGGCAACTCAATTCCCAAAATTTAAAACCAACGGCAATCCGGCGAAATTTCATCGATTAAATTGCCCACAGCAGCCAGAATAGTTAATATACGAAGGTTTGGAAGTTACCTCAAGCTCTCACAAGTTTTTCCCAAATATGGCTGAAAACCCTAGGTGTTCCACAACAGATTTTGAGCTTCCAAACCTTAAAGAACAAAGAGGAGTAGCTTAGGGTCGGAGTTATACGCGTTAGGAGCTAAATCGTCGGAGAAATCGGCTTACCTTGTGAGATTTCTTCTCCTTTCTCTCTCTAAAATTCTGAACGTTCTCTCTCACTTTCAGCTGCTGTTTTGTACGTGAAATGCTGAATGAAGAAGATGAGAATGATATATTATAATATCATATATAATTTTAATGATTTATGGAATTTTCCAACAATTCCAAAACTAATTTTTATTACATAACTTCCTACATTCATGTAACCATGCCATCATGTCCAACCAATATTTCCTTATTTATGCCGCATGTAGGAGACACCTAGGGGTCCCTCCCTAAGGTCTCAATTGGCTTCACAACTTGTTTCGGTTACGTATACACGTAAAGTCTCAATTTTGGTCAAAATTGCATTTTTGCTCAAATTTTCCATAAATTCATATTAAATTGACCAAAATATTCTAAATATATTGTTCCTTTTATTTTCCTTAATTAATTGAAATTATCTTCAATTAATCGGAAAAATAATTTATTTTGTGATAATTTAGAAAAATTACGATTTTGCCATTACCTTTTTAATCCAATTTCTTCTCTTATTTTTCTTTGGCCAATTTCTATCTATTTTTGGACCAAATATTTTCTCTAATATTTCTTCATTTTTGGACCTTAATATTAGGCTTTTTAAATCACCCAAATTAATTCCATATTCATTTTTGCCCAATTTCCCTTGAAATTGAACATTTATAAAATTTAGAAATTCCAAATTCATGAATATTCACCATTTTATTGAGTTTCCCCAAATAATTACAATATATTTGGTGAATATAAAATTTTGGGTGTTACAATAGCCAAATGCTTCGCTCGAGCATTAGAGAGTAAAGTCCAAGAAGTAAGAACACGAGAGTAAATGGAATTTCAAAGAAAGAGGAGCACTCGAGTACTAGCCTTTGCACTCGCATGATACTGAATGCTTGCGAGTGTAAAGACACACTCTTGCTCTTTTGCAGAAGTGAAACACCGAAACTGAAGGGAAAATAAAGAATTTCACTAAATCACTCTAGTGGAACCCAACCACACCTGAGTGATGTTCATCCCTCACTCGAGTGAGCCCCAGATCACTTGAGTGACCATATCAGAACCCAGAAAACGCAAACAAAATGATAGATTTCCAGAATTTTTACCATAGGCTACCAATAGACCCAAAACCTCAACCAAAGTCACTCCCTCATAAAAACACTCAAGGAATCCAATGGACATGTCAAAACCACCAAAATCCTATTACATTATCATGCTTTGGTTTTGGGGAACATTCAACACTAAATTTCTAACATTTCCAAACTCAATCATTCACTCTACAATCAATCATATATATCCATACACATTCCAAATATACCATTTCCATAACAATAACATGCCAAATGTCCAATGATCATCATTTTCAAAAATGGCCAATAAATTTCAAAAATTTGAAACAAGTTCAAATGGCACAAAACTTAGATAGATAGGTTTCTTTAACTCATATCAAAAACTTTCTCAAAGAAGCTTCTTGATTCTTCAACCTTCTCAATTCCTTTAGAACTCAATCCAGCCCCAAATGCCAAACTATAACTATCAAATTAAAGCTCTTAATGCAAGGAATAAAATTGATACAGTGAGGTTGAGCATTTGGGATAATCTCCCTTACCTTTTTGCAAGCTTTTCTCCCCCTATTTCTGCAACAATGGCACTGGGAGAGAAGAGGAGAGAGAGAACGAAGAGGTGAAGAAAGAATGATCACCCTACTCCCTCCTTACCATTTCAGCGCCAAGCGAGGGAAGAGAGGAGAGAGAAATTATTTTAAATATGCATTTGACTTTTCTTCACTCCACCCACTACACCAAGTTGCCACATGTCATTTTCCTATTGGTTCCCACACACTTAGTCACCAATTAGCTTCTCTAACCCATCCATTAGCCATTTAATTACACTTCTTCATTTTCTCTTAGTTAGTAATTAATTTCCCCATTAATCACCAACTTATAGCCAATAATTCCATTCTATCAATTTTCCATCAATTATGACATTTTAGATAATATTGTCATAAATACACATTAATTCAACTTTAATCCACAATTACAATCTCAATAATCAACATTAGCCCTTTATCAAAATTTAGGGTGTTACAACTATACATACACTGAAAGATATATTGAGAGCGTGTGTACTATATTTTAAAGGAAGCTAGGACCATTCCTTCCACCGGTTGAGTTTTCCTACAATAATATCTCCATACGAGCATTCAAATGGCTTCATATGAAGCGATATACAAAAGGAAGTGCCAATCACCTCTCTACTAGACGAAGCTGTCCAAATGAAGACTATATGGGCTGGACCTGGTAGATTAAACTATAAAGCAAATTAATATTATCTATAAGAGGCTCCAAGCAGAGTAGAGTAGACAGAAAAGCTACACCGATAAAAGGAGAAGACTTCTAGAATTTAAAGTTGGGGATCATGTATTTCTAAAAGTATCTCAAGTTACAAGAATTCGTAGAGCAATAAAATGAAAGAAGCTAAGTCCATAATACATTGGTCCTTTTGAAATTCTGGCAAGGATTGGGCCAGTGGCGTACCAAATAGCCTTACCCTTGAACTTGAGCAACTCCACGATGTGTTCCATGTCTCACAGTTGAAGAACTACCAACCAAATCCTGATCATGTTATAGAATATGAAGATGTGGATATGCGAGACGATCTCGCTTATGAGGCTGAGCTAGAACGAATAATTGATAGATAAGAAAAGCTTCTCAAACATCGTAGCATACCATTTGTGAAGGTAGTCTAGAAGGGAGTATCTCTGAGAGAGGCAACCTGGAAAGCTAAAGAAGATATTAAGAGATGTTATCTGGAATTTACGACTCAAGATGTGTAACAAATTTGGAGGACAAAACTTTTTGGATAAGGGGAGAATTGTACTATACCAAACTCTGTAATTGTTAGAATTTGTATATATAAATCAGTTAAATGAAATAAATACCAAAGTTTATGTATATACTTTGAGAGTTCCAGACACACGGTGTCATTTACCGAAGTTAAGAAGTTAGGGTTACAAATTATGAGTACAAGTAGTCGAAGGAAATTCATCAATGCCATAGGACACATGGCACCATTTTAGGGGACATAAGGGCACAGGAAGTCGTTGGGCAGGCCTCGATATATGTGCCACAATCCTGAGTAAAACCCCAGTAGATTCTTATGGGAACACCGATAAAGTAACTTTATTAAAGTAGCTTTAATAAAGTAACTCATGATGACTAATGATGATACCACTTTATGGTTGGCACCACTAGAAAATGACAAGTGTCCCCTCATCATGACAAAGTACAAGATCACTTTTGTGTTGGCTTGATAAGAGGGTGATAACTGTCTCTTATGATGACACTTGCTTTTTGCCTTTTAAGTTGGCACTCTAAGGTGGAGCAACCTATCCTCTCTATCAGGGGAATCCACTGGTTTCTATTCTTGTCATAGGACTAACCTTCTCGAACACCAAACTCAGGAGTTATGAGAATTCATCAGACTCCTCTACCCCATACCCTAAAGTGATGCCATAGAGAGAGAAGAAAGAGAAAAGATGGTGCTTCAAGGATACTTGGCCTCTTGTGAAGCAAGAACAAGACATATGGCACACTAGGAGTAAAACACATGACACTTGGCACACAAGGAGACAATTAAATGCAAGATGAAATCCTCACCCTCCATTCCTCTGTATTATTTCGGATAAGGGTCAAAAAGAAGAGAAAAGAAGAGAAAAATTACAAGAAAATAGAAAGAAGAAAGAAGGAGAGTGAATAGTGAAAGTTCAAGAGTTCCAAAGACCATTCTAACCCCATAACATCATTTTCATCTTGTAAGCTCTTTAGGAAAGTGTTTCCACTCACTGAGAGCTTCATTTATATGGTCTCGTTTTTCTAACAAAGGTTGTTTTTGTTGTTTAGTTAGCTTAAGTGCCACCAGAATTCTAAACCGATTGTAGAATCACGTTAAGGTAAGTTGATATATAATGATTAATTATAATATAAGACTTGTTTAGTAGTCAAAATACAAACTTGGTCTTTCCTAGTTTAGGCATGAGTTTCGGTCAGAAGCAAAACATAAGGAGGGAGTATGATTTTGGTATTTTTGATGTCACCATTGGATTCTACATGAAAAATGGTATGGGAATAGCCTCTAGTGATAATCTTAAATGAATAGGAATGAAAAACCGAAAGTTGAAATTTTTGTATAAGTGCTGCCAGATTTGAGTTCTGTGAGGCAATCTGCTTGTGATGTGTTTCTAACTGATCAAATAATATCCAATGGCCATGAAACTTACTATATTTAAATTAGACATCATAAGCTTTAATTTGATAGGTCATTTTGTTCTATTTGGATTAATATATTAGGAGCTATGAATTTTTGAAGTTAGGCCTTTAAATCTGAAGAAATTCTGTGGTAGTGTGAGTTTATTGGTGATTCTGGATTTCTGTGAGTGCGAATGCCTAAAGGAAATATGTTTCCTTCAAAATAGACTTAATGAGTGATACATAGGACTTTGAAACCTCCCAATTAAAGTTCCCTAGTCAAAGTTATGAATTTTTAAAGTTTATTGAAAATTCTGGCAGGTTTTGGTTTACAGGCGGAAATGAACTATTTAAGGCCAAATGTAATTAATTTGAACTTCAAGGGCACAGTGCATTGACTTTAAAGTTAACCAACCTAAGTATTTTAAAATTTGGACAAGTATTAATTCCCCATCTATAAATTTAAACTTATAGGATTTGATATATGCTTGGATATCCATGAAATTTGGAACAAGAATAGAATCTAGAAAGACTGTCGGTAGTGCCCTATCCCATATATCATATATGCTATTGTGTATTTATTATATATCATCTGCTTATGTGCGGGACAATTTTTCCGTAAGCACTAAGACCCATAAGTACAAGTTGCACCAAGAGTTACCTAGGGGCGTCTTAAGCCAGGTAGGCTCAAGGCAGAAAGCCCATAAATGCACCTTGTATAGGGTAGAGGCCTTAGGCTGCTAGAGCAAGTTCACCAAGTGATTTTGTTCTATGATAAGGGACCGGTTAGGCCCTTTTTGTTTGCTGCATTCCTATAAGTTGTTCTGTTTGATGACTTTCTTTACATGCTTAGTATTTTGCATATCATATGAGTGATCTGTGTACTAATGAGATCCGTTTGAATCTCACCCTTTCCAACCAATGATATACAACAAAGGCAACCAGCTCTAAGGGCAAGAAAGTAACATAGAGGAGTGAAGCAAATGCAGATTAGTTAAAATTCTTTTGATTATCTTTTATTTTGGATGACTGTAAAATTTATAAATGTATCTAAGTAGAAGTAGATTTAGCAGTACTAGTAACCATAACACTAACCGTATTAGTTGTAACCTGAATGTTAATATATCAACCAATGTGCTAGTATCCCAATGTGATAAGTGGACTAGAATCGAGCAAACAAACACTGAAAGCCCTTAGTCTAACCACCATTACGCGGGCTATTGCCAAAGAATGCTCCACATTTTTAATAAAAGGTTTTGAAACTGATGAGTAGTAATGGATGTACAAACCGGTTTGAGACCACACTGAATGTATTTTCAAAGGTTTTTAAAAGACCCACTCCTGTGCAAGTTCTAACCCTGTAGGGATTGGGTGTTAATGTTACCATACTTATACGTTTTGATTCTTTTTGACCTCAAGTGTGAAACATGGCTTTGCCTTATTTCAATCTCAAGTGATAAAGGAGAAGATTATTATTTAATAAACCTAAATATAATAGAGTTAATATACAAATATGAGTATTAGATTTTATGAGTAAATTTGATATCGTGATGAGGCTTTGGATGAGATGGAAAACCAAAATAAAGGCCAATTAAGTAACCAATTAGGTGGAAATACTAGTGACGAGGTGAGATCTAAATTGGAAGATGAAAAACATTAATAAGATTATCAATAGTTAGAAGGACAAATTTGTTGGACTAGATGACTGGGTATTAATAATTCATCAATTTGAATGAGTGAAGGTTTATGTTCACTCATTCAAAAGTTTATTTTTCCAATCATCACTTGGTTAGTTAGCTCAACGAATTTTTCCTTCCAAGTATAGATTACCCAACCATAGCTAGAAAAAACACTTTTTAGATTGGTTAAAAATGACATTTTAGACCAATTCTAGATGCGGCTTTGATACAACCGGTTTTAAAAGTATGTTACTTTTTAAACCAATTAAGAAACCGGTCTAAAAAAATAATTGTTTAGACCGGTTGTTTATATATCCGGTCTAAACATATCGAGATTAATGGTATTTTTGAAAAAATAGTCATACTTTTTAGATCGGTTCTTTGAAGAACCGGTCTAAAAAGTATATTTTTAAAACCGGTTATTCAAAAAACTGGTCTAAAAAGTATTTTTAAGACCGATTTTTTAAATAACCGGTCCAAAAAGTTCCATTTTTAAAAAATATTACTTTTAGCTAGCCAGCAGCAAGGCATTTCCCCTGTTAAAATATTTTACCTAGCAAACCATTCTAGTGACATTAAGCCTAATGGTGAAAAAAACAGTCATTCTTCCTGTACCTCACATTCCACAGAAGCAACAACAATAAGTCATTCTTCCTAAAAATTCTTCTCTTACACATTCTCATTTCATCAAGCATTTTAAAACACAATTTGTAACTTACATCATTCTTCCTACATCCCACATTCCACAGAAGCAACAACAATAAATCATTGAAAATCAACACATTAATATTTACTGAGAAAGAACACATCAGACAGTAATCATTATTCCTACACCTCACATCCACAGAGGCAACAACAATAAATCATTCTTCCTAAAATAAATTCTTCTCTTACACATTTTGATTTCATCAAGCATTTTAAAACACAATTTCAACAGGTGTAACTTACATCATTCTTCCTACATCCCATATTCCATAAAAGCAACAACAATAAATAATTGAAAATCAACACATTAATATTTATTGAGAAAGAACACAGTAGACAGTAATCCATCCCCAATGATCACTAGCTAGCTTTGGAGATCTGCACTAGCTAGGACACCTTAAATCCTTCATTTTCCTATGACGACAACAAAAAAGTAGTTTTATATATATAATAACTATGTACATAATTCAAATATAATTCATGATAATTACTTTAGCTAGCTAACCTTCAAAGTAGTTTTATAAAGGAATATCCTCCTATATCCCTTCATGATGATCATTTCTTGTGTCATGTTCATTACCTGCTTCATCTTCTTCGTTTAATTCTAGAAGACCCCTAGAAAAAGAAGGAGTCTCAAGAAGATCATTCATTGAACAACTTTTCTCATTAATATCAATGACCCTTTTTCCTTGGAGAGTTACAGACCATATTTTATTTTCCTGATTGGTAATGTAAAACACTTGTTTCACCTGATATACCATAATAAAAGGTTCATCTCTAAAATTTCTACTATTTAGATCAACTAATGTAAATCCTACTTGATCAATCATTACACCATTATTGACATCAACCCACTTGCATTTGAAAATGGGAAATTTAATTTTAACATAATCAACCACCCAAATCTCTTCAATAACCCCATAATAAGGTATGGCTGCCAATCTAGGGTTCTTATCTTTTGAACTAGAGAAGTGCATAGATGCAGCCACTAACATAACACCACTGTTTTAGACGATGCTCCTATCATCTAGGGACTTCGTGTAAAATGTATAACCATTGATCAAAAATGAAGTCCAACTTATGACATCAACCTCAAGACCACGTGCTAACCATTTAATTGTATCAGAAACACATTCTTATCCGTCAACCTTTTATTTGAACCAATGTGCAAAAGTTTTGTTATGCTCCCTAATTAACCTTTGTTCAGTCATTCGACTATTTCCTTTTCGTACAATTTCTTTATGAGCATTAATGCAATCTTGAACTTCATCAACATTATTCAAGATGTACAAGTAGACTTGTTGCAATCCATGAGGTTCCAAACTCTTTACTGAAGCCCACGTCTACCCCTTTCTTCATCATGATGTTCAGGAAGTTCAATGTGTCTTACATTTGACAAGTAATCTTGACAAAACTCTATGGCCTCTTTAGAAATATATTTTTGAATAATAGATGCTTCAGGCCGGTTAGGGTTCTTCACATACCCTTTTAGGATTTTCATAGTTCTTTCAACTGGGTATATCATTCATAAATAGATAAGGCCACACAACTTGATCTCCTTCATTAGATGAACAATTAGATGTACCATGATGTCAAAAAAAGTATGAAGAAAAAGATTCTCAAGATGGCACAAGATCATATATCCTTCATTTTCTAGTTCATCCAATCTCTCTGTCTCAATCACTTTACTACAAATAGCATTGAAGAAGAAACAAAGTCTAGTTAAAATATGTTAAAGATCATATTCGACAGTGCCTCGAATAACTACTGGGAGTAGTTGTTGTATTAAGACATGACAATCATGAGACTTTAGTCCTACTAACTTCAAGTCTTTCACCGACACAAGCTTCTTAAAATTTGAAGAAAACCCTGAGGGAACTTTGATGCCATGTAAACAATCATAAAAACTTCTTTTCTCATCCTTAGACAAAGTATGAGAAGATAAAGGATAAACAATTCTCTTACCATATGGCCTTGGATGCAAGTCTTCTCATATTCCCATTTCTTGCAAATCTAATCTTGCCTTCACGCCATCCTTAGAACTAACCTGTAAATTGAGCAGTGTCATAACAATACTATCACATATGTTTTTCTCCACATGCATGAAATCAATACAATGTCTCACTTCAAGATTGGGCCAATATGGAAGATCAAAGAAGATAGACCACTTTTTCCATTTATTTCTTTTATTACTACTCTTTGTAGTCTTACCAAAGATAACATTGATATTTTTCACCTTTTCATAAACTTTCTCCCCAGTTAATACCTTCGGAGCATCTTCAAACTCTTGTTCACCAAAAAAAAGCTTTCTTTAATCTACGATATGGGTGGCCCCGTCTAAGAAATCTCCTATGGCCAAGATAAACTATCTTTCTTATATATTGAAGTTGATGGAAGTATATGCCTTCTTCACAAATTGGACATGCTTTATGCCCTTTAACACTATATCCTGACAAGTCCATATGTAGGGAAGTCATTTATAGTACAAAAGAACATGGCTCGTATTTTAAAAACCTCCTTGTTCGGGTCAAAAACATCAACACCTTCATCCCACAACTCTTTCAAGTCTTCGATCAAGGGTTCTAAGTAAACATTTATGTCATTTCTGGGTTGCTTTTGTTAAGATCTCATGTTTTGATGATAACAAAAGAATGGTTTGAAAAGGAAATGATTAATAAACAAGTTTGAACTAAGAAACAACAGGGATAAGTATTACTTGAGATAAGCATTGGAAGAATGAAGAAAGGCCAAGAGAAAAAGCTGAGAAACTTGATCAAAAGAAGGTTTTCTAAGGCATTACTCGAGGCGCTACTCGAGTAATGAGACAAAACTTGAAGTAATCAGAGACAACTTCCAGTAACCTGCCACCATTACTCGAGGAGCTACTCGAGTAATAGTGTAAGTATTTTCAAGTTACTCTCGGCCTGCCAATGTTACTCGAGGAGCTACTCGAGTAACCAGGTAAAAACTTGGAGTTGCTCTCGGCCTGCCAATGTTACTCGAGGCGCTACTCGAGTAACCATGTGAAAAACTTCCAGTTGCCTTCAGGTTGCCAAAGATACTCGAGGAGCTACTCGAGTAACTCTGTTTCTGAAAAATGATGCTCTCGGCATTTTGTACCACTGCAACATTACTCGAGTAGGTACTCGAGTAACGCACTAAAGTAAGTGAAAACTTGAAGGTGGTACCCGATTAACTTGATTTCTTTTTATCTCATTTTCCTTGAGTCCTTACTCTAGTATACAAGCATTTAATGCTCTATTTTAAGTTGGTTCCTCGAGTAAGTACCCGAGTATGAAGAAATATTTTCAAGGTAAACTTCAAGTCAGTACCAGGGTAAGTCATGCACAAAAAGTACTGTTACTCGAGGTGGTACCCGAGTAACCTATGCAAAAATAAATGCATTACTCGAGTCCGTATCCGAGTAACCAGGTAAGTGCTCTCGGCCTTGAAATCCTGCAACATTATTGGAGTAAAACATCGAGTAACCAAAAGTTTTTTAAAGGTTTGCTCGAGTTGGTACCCGAGTAACTCATAAAGTTGTGAGTGCATTACTCGAGTAAGTACCCGAGTAAACATATATTTTCAAAGGTTTAAGAATTGGTTATTCCATGCACTACCCGAGTAATCTTGTATTTATTCATTGACTTGCAGTTAAATCAAAGGTTTCCCAATGATACTCGAGTAAGTACTCGAGTAAACTTCATGTGATACTCGAGTAGCTACTCGAGTAAGTAAACCCAGAAATCCAGAAACCTTTCAAACGTTGATTATTTTGTTTTCTATATGATTAATCTTTCATTGTGTTAGTATTCTTAGCCTATTTACAGATAAACAATGAAGAAATCATATCAAGTAGTGGAAGTCAAATGAAACGTTCAAATGTCACCGACCGTCACCTACCACAACGTATGTTTTTCAAAAACTGGAAAAGTCAATAATGGCTGCGTACGCTCCAACGGACATGAAGAAATACGTTCCAGCAATCATTACCAACGTATCTATATATATGTGAACATCTGAACAGAGAAGAACACACTTACGAACGTATCATCAAGTTCATTACTCTGTTTTCATTATATTTGTGTTTCTATGCTTCAGTGATTCTTATTTACTCTGTGAAGAGAGATATTTCATTCAAACTCAATATTTGTTATTGAGGTAACTTAAGGTTGTGGAACCTTGAGTTAGGATTGAATTACAACTTGTAAGGGGGAGCGAGTGTCCAAGTGTAGGAACTTGCTTGTACTGAGGTGCCAAGAACCCACTGAATCTTGGAAGATATAGTGAAACTCTCAGAGAAGCTCTGAGGACTGGACGTAGGTCAAAGTGGTTGTGGCCGAACCAGTATAACTCCCGGTGTACACTTCGGTGATATTTCTCCGTACTCTTTCATGTTTTAATTTCAACGCCAAATTTTATATTTGCAACGAAATTTTTAAGATCACCCAATTCACCCCCCTCTTGGGTGAAACGCTTGCTCTAACAGCTTTAGTCCCAAAATCAACATAGACAATATAATGTACTTCCGTTTCATGCATAACAAAGGAGATAAGATGTAAATTACCAACAGAACAGGCCATGAACTATATATACTCTTAGGCTACCATAAGGATTCATCCCATCTATACTAAGCCCAAGCCTAAAATTCCTAGGTTTTTCATCAAAGCTAGGAGATAACTGAATGATTTTCTTCCATTGAGAAGAATTAGCTAGGTGTTGAAGCTTTCTATCAGAAATCCTCTCATCCGAGTGCCATCTCAAATTTTGGCATCAGTTTCATTGGCAAACCAGCACTTGAACGTTGGTATGATTGGGAGATACCACAACACTTTTGCAGGGCCCTTATTTGATTTATACCTCGGAGTTTCACATATCGGACATTGCTCCTTTTCTTCATGCTCTTTTCTATACAATATGCAATCATTAGGGCATGCAAGGATCTTTTTATACTTCATCCCTAGTGGACACAATATTTTCTTAATATCATAGTATCGATAAGGCAACACATTATCATCTGGAAGCATGTCCTTAAAAGCCTCAAGCATTTCTAAAAAGCTCTTGTCGCTCCATCCATGTCGTACTTTCAAGCTTACCAATTTTAATACTGCTCTCAATAATTGGTATTGTTTACACCCCAGGTACAACGACTTCTCAGCATCACTGCACATATTACCATATGCAGTGATTGCTCAAAAGCCTATTCTCCTACATCACGAAAAATATCCTCTATCTGATCATCCATATCCGTGTCATTATCATCAAAGGCCACCCCCTCCTGTTGACATGCGCTTGGTGTTTCTAATTCTTCACCATGTCATACCCATACTGTATAACTTTTACAAAATTTTTCACAAATTAAATATGTATATATATTTACAGCACTTAGTCACTTCTCATTCTAACATACTACATAAGGGCAATAAAACATCACACTATCATCATTAGCATTTCTTCTAGCAAAGTCTAAAACACCCCTCACCCTAATATCATATTCAACACTCATCCTTTTAGCTTTTATTCAACTACAATGCATATATTTCAATACCTAGTAGCACCCTATCCAATAGCAAAATGATGGACAAAAAGACAAGATAAGAAAGTATAAATAACTTATAGCATCCTATCCATTATCAAACTCTTGTTCATAACTTTATATTCAATTCAAACCCACATAGCAAATATGATAATGTGATCATTAATGGCAATCCAAGATCAGAAAGTATAAATAAAATATCATAATGTGATCATTAAGCTAATATCTAAAGTTATCATCAAGTTCAATGGTAAGAGTAAGACTGAGAACAAGATTGGGCATATTCAAACAAAGCCATAATCATAAAACAAAACACCTCCATTTCCTACTTCAAGCATATCAAAATCTGATGCCAGATATGGTTGAACCCACCTGAAACAATATCAAAAGGGTCAAGTTCAAATTATTAACAACAATCAAAACAAACCTGGAAAGTGGTTTCATGAGTAGTCACTCTTTGGGCTCCCATTTGGAAGAACAATGAGTGTCAATTTAAGGGAGGAGGAGTCAGAGCAAGATTTTTATTGATTGACAGTGAAATATGAAATGCCCCAATTGGGATTAAGGGTTAATGACTTCAAAAGTGAATATAAATATTGTTAATAAACACTTTTGAAGAATATGATGTGAATTATGATCTAAATGCATTTTGATCAGTACTTGAACCCTGTATTTAAGTTCAATGGTGGATTAACATCTAAATTGAATTAAATAAGAGGGAGAGCGTATGGTAAGGTGAAATGGAGTGATATAAATGGGTTTGGTAGCGATTCAGTAAGAATTGCCATAATCAAGGGCAAAATCGGTACAACGGGAAGTTATCGACCGATTGGTCAGTTATCAAAGAGGAAGCTCCTTGGTAACTTAAAGATCAATGGTTGAGATTCATTGGGTAAGAGAGTGAAATTACATGTATGTGAGATCATGTGTGCCATGGAAGGTGAAATAAGAAGTTGCCAAGTGGCAAGGTGTGATCTATGGGATTAAGTCAACTTTTCAAACACATTTCCCTCTCTCCTCTCTCCTTCAAGGTCGGCTAGGGAGTATGGAATAAGGGAAAAATCTGTTTCTTCATCATCATCTCATTCTCTCTCTTCATTCTTCATTTTCGTGTGCTCAAGGAAGGTAAGAGAAAGTAAAAGTTGAGGTTTTGACTTGCTTAGTATCTCCTTTAGCCCCATTCATCTTCATTAATCTTGTTCATGGTGATGAGAGCTTCATTGCTATGGTTTTATATTTTTCAAAGGTGGTGTTTGAGAGCTTGAAGGAATTTAAAGTTGAGGAATCAAGAAACTAACCTTGGGAAGAAGAAGAGGTGAGAATTTAAAGCATTATGATAATTGTTAGTTAAGTTTTAAGATTTGGGAATTTTTCCCTCATTTTAGTATAATTTTGGAATGGATAATTTGGATAGTGTATTGTGTTGGATTTGGTGTCATATTGTGTCTTTGTGCTATTGGAGTTAGTTTGGAACTTTGCAAGGAGAATGGGTGTATATGGGTAATGTGTGGTAATGTTGTGTTCAAAGCAAGGACTTCTTGTTAGAATAAGAATTTGGTTGTTTTGGTGTTTTTAATGTGTTCCTTATCAAAATTTGTTAGGGATATAGTTGTTTGTGAATTCTAGGAACCATTGGACACTTTGGTGGGAAGTTAGGAAAATTCTTTCAACTACTATTTTTGGCTTCTAATAAGCCTCACTCAAGTGCATAGGGGTGCCACTCAAGTGCAGTATCATGCTTTCCCCTTTTCCTTCAGTTCTCAATCGTCCTTCCATGCCGGAATACAAAAGTACATTTTTTTACTTGCAAGTGATATGGGTTATCACTCGAGTGAACCTTGTCTCACTCGAGTGTAAGAGTATTATATATGATGGCTCACGTCTCGAGTTGTCACTAGGAGCCCATTTCTCAAGAGTGTGTCTTAACACCCGCAAGTGTTGTGCCATTAGAGCTAGTGCTCGAGCGCACTTCTCGTTCTAGGATTTTTTTTTACTCTCGGGTTGTCACTTCTTGTGCCTCACTATATAGGACTCGGGTGAATATGAGCCCATCACTCGAGTGTTGGGCTCCAGGACTTGAGTGCTATGATCATTTTCTGTCTCAATTTGTGCTCTCGGCCAGGCACTCGCACAAGTGAGCTTACATGCTCGAGTGTAAATCTCAGTATCACTCGAGTAAGGTCTTCTTCACTCGAGTGCATGAATCAAAAATCAGTGTTATAAATTCAAAAAATGGATCTTTGGTGTAGATCTTCCAACCCTTTAGGCATGTGTCTAGACTTCTAGTAGCACCGAAAGAGTTTAAATGATAACTAACTTTAAGTATTATGAAAGTAAGAATTTGGAATAAGGATTAATCCATCGTCCTTGATTTTGGTTTATAGGCTTTGATATTTTCCCTGATAGGGAGCAACCGGTGCCAGTGCACACCAAGAACAAGGTAGTGACGCTTTCCCTTATACTATATGTGATACATTATATGTTTGATTTATCATTATTTGTGAATTCTTCACCCGCGGCCCATCGGAGTTGATGGTGGGAGGACCGTGTCTTCAGGATAGTGGAATATGGGGGATGAGACCATGTGAAAGCGTAAGGCTATATGTGAACGCCGAAAGCTATTTGTGAAACCTTCACCTACGGCCCATCAGTGTTCACGGTGGGAGGACGTACCTTCAGGGCGGTATAAATACAGGGGATGAGACTATGTGATTATATGTACATGTGATAACTGGCATGCTGTGTTTCGTGTTGCTATGCTATATGACGATGTCATTACATGCTTTGTGATTATGTATGGTATGAGTGATTTCTTACAACTGAGATTCTTTTGAATCTCATTCTTTCCATTGACAATCCTTCAGACAGGGCAAGCAGCTCAAAGGATAAGCAGACGACCAAGGGCGGATAAGACTCCTTAGGGAGATTTTGATTTTGGTTGTTGGTTATCAATTATGGTATTGGGATTACTGTACCTATTTGGGATGTAAATATCAAGATGATTTTATGTAATCCCCAAAATGGGAATTTATAAACCCTTAGTTATATATGAAACCCGGGGGTTGACGAGATTTTGTTGTACATTCTGATATATAAATGTGATTTAACCGCGCAGGGTAATTATATTAGAATTGTGAAATTTGAGACCAAGTTTTAAAAGGAATTTGAAATAAATTGTGAAAACCCTACCATAAGGATGGGATGGAAAAGAGTTTTGATATTCCGTTAGTCTCTAATTCATCTTAATTACGTATCTTTAAATCATAATTACTGTTTATAAGGTATGAGGGTACATTTTTTTGTATCAGAATTGTAGTGTCTGGCAAGGGTAGAGTTGCTAAGATAATTTCCTTAGCTTTTCCATAGTCATAGAAGATGATCTATTATAGTTGTTGTGTATACACATGTCTTTTTTGCTAATGTGGATATATATGAGATTTGTGAATATATGTGTATACCTCATTTGTGATATTGATATGGTAGTTATTTGTATAATGAAGAAAACAAAGGGTCATCCCAGAGTACAGCAAGTAAACCTCAAGGTGGAGGTGGTCAATGATAATCTACCGGACCCTATTTAGAAGATGATAGGTTTGATTCGAGATCAGAGGGATATGATTACTGAGTTGAGAGAAGAGCTCAAAATAGAAAAGGCAAGACGGAATGAGGGTCGGAGTCAGTCCACCCAGGAGGAGACTCGGGAAGAGACCCAAGAAAATACTAGACACGAAGAAACTACAGAAGGGTGGGCATCACCACCAGAGTCCCTCTTCATATTGAACCAAATTAGGAATCACATAGGGTTCCAGTTAAAGAAGAGAGAGATCTGCACTATTGGGTCTCCAAGTTCTGCGAGCACCTACCTCCAGTGTTCAAGGGGAAGTTTGATCCCCAAGCAGCTGAAGACTTGTTGAATCGGCTAGAGAAAATATTCAAAGTTCTTGAGTGACCGACTGAGGTAAAGGCACACCTGGCTATCTACAAGCTGGAAGGGGATGTGGATCATTGGTGGCCGAATATCGCCCTCACACCATAAAGTCACAATGTACAACTGACCTAGGAACTATTCCAACAGTAGTTTAATGAAAAATAATTTCCCAAGTTGGTGCGCTGGAGAAAGAGACTAAATTCCTCTCCATCAAACAGGGAAACATGGAGACTTTTGACGATTATCTGTCTCTTTTCATTTGGTTGTCCAGGTATTCCTTATATCTACTGAAAATGGATAATGAGGAGTGGATTTCTGATATGCTAATACGTGGTTTACGGCGAGAATTGAGAAAGAGGTTAGCCACCCACCAGTTCACCGTATTCAATAAGGTAGTTGAGGAGTGTAGAATCACATAAAACAAGCTAAGATATTTGTATCCGGCCAAGGGTACTGGTATCCATAATGAACCCAGTAAGGGTAATACTTCCCAAAAGCGGAAGGGCCAGGGATCCTCTTCATCTAAGGATAATAGTAAAAAGCCCTACCAGCCCAGAGATCATGAGCCTCAAAAATCCTCGACGGAGTAGTTATGTCCCCGTTGTGGTAACCCACATTATGGTAGAACCTATCAGGGTCTAATAACCTATTTCAATTGTAAGCAACCGGGACATATTTCTAGAGTTTGTCGACTGCCACAGGCAAAGCAGAGACCGAGGGCTCAAGGCAGAGTGTTTGCCATGACTCATAAAGAAGCCCGGAAGTCCCCTGACTTGATACAAGGTAAAGTCCTTCTTAATGGCCATTTGTTGCTAGCGTTGTTTGATTCGGGTGCAAGTCACTCTTTCATTGCTTATGATTGCATGAAGCGCCTGGGTATGCATGTACATAAGTTGCCTTTTGATTTGATTATGTGACGCCGATGGGTATCAAGGCTTTAACCGCTGAAGCTTGTCTAAATTGTGTCATAACTGTAGAAGGTCTTGAGTCCATTATGGATTTGATTTGTCTACCACTATATCAATTAGAAGTCATTTTGGGTTTTGATTGGTTGATGGCAAATAATGTGTTACTTGATTATGGGAATAAAAGGATAGTGTATCATGCTTCGTAAAGTGTTGATGATGTGAATGGCAGTATGAATTTTCTTTCGACAGCAAAAGCTGAGAAATATCTAAAGAAGGGTTGCCAGGGGTATATGGTATTTTTTTCTGTTTAAGGAGAGACTAGAGAAACTCTAAGTAGTTCACCCGTGGTAAATGAATTCCTTATGGTATTTCCAGATGATCTCAGCGGATTGCCTCCTGAAAGGGAAGTCCAATTTCAGATTGAGATTGTGCCTGGAGCTGGTTTGATATCAAAGGCCCCATACTGTAGGGCCCCAAATGAGATGGCAGAGCTAAAGAAGCAGATTGAAGACTTGATTGAGAAAGGGTTTATTAGACCCAGTATGTCATCTTGGGGAGCTCCAGTGTTATTTGTCAAAAAGAAAGACGGGAGTCTATGCTTATGTGTTGATTATTGAGAGTTGAATAATATTACTATCAAGAACAAGTACCCTCTCCTAAGAATCGATGACCTTTTTAGATCAACTATATGGTTCATATGTGTTTTCAAAGATTGATTTAAGGTCGGGATATCATCAGCTGCATGTGAAAGCATAGGATGTACCAAAGACTGCTTTTAGGACAAGATATGGGCATTATGAGTTTCAAGTGATGCCTTTTAGGCTAACCAATACACCTACGACATTCATGGACTACATGAACCGTGTCTTTCAACAGTATCTGGATCAGTTTGTTATTGTGTTTATTGTAACATTTTGATATACTCTAAGAGTAGGGAGGAGCATGAGAATCATTTGAGGATTGTGTCGAAAATATTACGTGAGAAGCAACTCTATGCCAAATTGAGTACATGTAAGTTCTGGCTTACAAAAGTAAAATTCCTAGGCCATGTTATCTAGTAGCAAGAAAGGGTCTCTGTGAATCCCAGTAAGGTGGAAGTAGTACTGGACTGGAAGAGGCCAGAAACTGTTGCTAGGATATGCAGTTTTCTGGGTCTTCCTGGTTACTACTGGAGATTCATTCAAAATTTCTCTCGTATTGCCTTGCCGATTACCAAACTCACAAGAAAGGATCAGGCATTTGTGTAGGATGAGCGTTGTGAAAATTGTTTTGTAGAGTTGAAGAAAAGGTTGACTACGGTACCTATATTGATCATACTTTATCCCAGCTTGACTTATGTTGTGTACAGTGATGTGAGTTGTAATGCCCCAATTTGGGATTAAGGACTAATGACTTCAACAGTGGATGTAATTATTGTTAATAAACACTTTTGAAGAACATGATGCGAATTTCAATCCGAATGTGTTCTGAACGGTGCCTAAACCCTGCATTTAAGCTTAATTGTGAGATAAAGCTTAAAATGAACCCTAATGGTAGGGAAGGGTGCATGAATAGTGATACGAATGATATAAATGTGTTTGGTGGTGATTTAAGTGGAGTTGCTATAACCAGGGGCAAAATGAGAAAATGTAAAGTTACGGACAGATTGGTCAGTTACCGAAGAGGAAGCCCCTTGGTAACTCAAAGATCAATGGTTGAGATTTAGTGTCAAGAGGGTAGAATTTTATGCTTTTGAGTTCATGTGTACCATGTGAGAAGTCATAAGATCTTGACAAGTGGCATTATGAGGACCATGGGATCAAAGTCAACTTTTCAAACTCTTTTCCTCTCTCCTCTCTCCTCTCTTCTCTCTCCCTCTAAGTCAGTTGGTGAGCCTAGGAGCAAGGGAAAAATAAAACATCACTATCATCATCTCATTTCTCTCTCTCTAACTCCATTGTCGTGCAAGCTTAAGGAAGAAAGAGAAAGGTGAGATTTTTGGTAGTTTAATGTCCTCTTTAGCTCAACTCATCTTCGTTAAAGTTGTTCATGGTGATGAGGGCTTTATTGCTATGGTTGTAGATTTTTGAAAGGTGGTGTTTGAGTACTTGAAGAGATTTGGCAGTTGAGGAATCAAGAAACCAACCTTAGGAAGAGGAAGAGGTAAGTATTTGAAGCATTTTGACATGTTCATTGTAGCGGTTGGTTGAGTTTTGTAAATTTTGGATTTTGCCCTGATTTTGGTATAATTTGAAATGCATGAATTTGGATAGTGTATGGTGTTGGATTTGGTAGCCTAATATGTATGTCATTGGAGTTATATGGAACCTTGGAAGGAAATGTTGGTGTAATTGGGAAAAGAGTAAGAATGTGATGTCACAAAGCAAGAACTTGTTGTTAGAATGAGAATTTGGTTGCTTTAGTATGTCTAATGGATTCCTTGTGAAGATTAGTATGAGAATGACTTGTTTGTGAGTTTTGGGAGCCATTGGACACTTTAGTGGAAAGTTTGGAGAAATTCTGTCAGTTGCTACGTTTTGGCTTCTGATAAGCCTCACTCGAGTGCACAGGGGTGTTACTCAAGTACAGCATCCTATTTTCCCTTTTCCTTCAGTTTTTGGTCGCACTTCCATGTCGAATTGCAAGAGTGCACGTACTCACTTACGAGTGATAGGGTTTATCACTCGAATGAACCTTGTCCCACTCGAGTGCAAGAGTATTTTGCACTAGGATACCGCATCTTGGGTTGTCACTTGTAGGCCTTTTTCCAAGAGTGGGTGCTAGCACCCGCAAGTACTGAGCCATCACTCGAGTACTAGAGCTAGTGCTCAAGTGCACTCCTCACTCTAGGGTTTCTGTTGCTCTCACATAGTCACTTCCTGTGCCTCACTTAGTAGGACTAGGGTGAGCAAGAGGCTACTACTCGAGTGTGTTGGTGGGGACTCGAGTGTTGTGCTCACTTTCTATCTCTAAGGTTGCTCTCGGGCAAGCACTCGCAGGAGTGAGCTTCCATACTTGAGTGCAAATCTCAATATCACTCAAGTAAGGCCTTCTTTACTCGAGTAAATGAGTCAAAAATCAGTGTTAGATATCTGAAAAAGGGATCTTTGGTGTAGATTTTCCAACCCTTTAGGCATATGTCTAGGCTTCTAGTAGCCACCTAAAAAGTTCAAATGATAACCAACTTTAAGTGTTATGAAGATAAGAATTTGGAATAGAGAATAACCTACCACCTTGATTTTGGTTATAGGGTTTGATATTTGCCCTGCTCGTGAGCCACTTGTGCCAGAGCACGCTCGGAAAGAACAAGGTAGTGACTTTTTCCCTTATACTATATGTGATAGATGGTATGTTTAATTTATCATTGTTTATGGGTCTATTACCTGTAGCCCATTGGTGTTTCCGGTGCAATAGTTTACAGGGGATGAGACTATGTAGAAGCCGAAAGGCTATTTGTGAATTCTTCACCCGCAGCCCATTAGTGTTAACTGTGGGAGGACAGTGCCTTCGGGATTGTGGAATACAGGGGATGAGAGTATGTGAAGGTGATCTGGAAGGGAATGACTCAGAAAGAGGAAACTTGGGAAGCGGAAGCAGACATGCGTAAGCGTTATCTGGAGTTTATGGCTCAAGTTGTGTGACAAATTTCGAGGACAACATTTATTTTTTAGGGGGAGAATTGTAATGCCCCAATTTTGGATTAAAGGCTAATGACTTCAAAAGTGAATGTAATTATTGTTACTAAACACTTTTGAAGAATATGATGTTAATTATGATCTAAATTCATTCTAATCAATCCTAAACCCTGTATTTAAGTTCAATGGTGGATTAATATCTAAATTGAATTAAATAAGAGGGAGGGTGTATGGTAAGGTGAAATAGAGTGATATAAATGGGTTTGGTGGTGATTCAGTAAGAATTGCCATAATCAAGGGCAAAATGGGTACAACGGAAAGTTATCAACCAATTGGTCAGTTACCGAAGAGGAAGCTCCTTGGTAACTTAAAGATCAATGGTTGAGATTCATTGGGTAAGAGAGTGAAATTACATGTATGTGAGATCATGTGTGCAATGGAAGGTGAAACAAGATGTTGCCAAGTGGCAAGGTGTGAGCCATGGGATTAAGTCAACTTTTCAAACACAATTCCCTCTCTCTTCTCTCCTTCAAGGTCGGCTAGGGAGCATGGAACAAGGGAAAAATCTATTTCTTCATCATCATCTCATTCTCTCTCTTTATTTTCCATTTTCGTGTGCTCAAGGAAGGAAAGAGAAAGTGAAAGGTAAGGTTTTGACTTACTTAGTGTCTCCTTTAGCCCCATTCATCTTCATTAATCTTGTTCATAATGATGAGACCTTCATTGCTATGGTTTTAGATTTTTGAAAGGTGGTGTTTGAGAGCTTGAAGGAATTCGAAAGTTGAGGAATCAAGAAACTAACCTTGGGAAGAAGAAGAGGTGAGTATTTAAAGCATTATGATATGTTCATTGTAATTGTTGGTTAAGTTTTAAGATTTGGGAATTTTACCCTCATTTTAGTATAATTTTGGAATAGACAATTTGGATAGTGTAGTGTGTTGGATTTGGTGTCATATTGTGTCTTTGTGCTATTGGAGTTAGTTTAGAACTTTGGAAGGAGAATAGGTGCATATGGGTAATGTGTGGTAATGTTGTGTTCAAAGCAAGGACTTCTTGTTAAAATAAGAATTTGGTTGTTTTGGTGTTTTCAATGTGTTCCATATCAAAATTTGGTGGGGATAAAGCTGTTTGTGAATTCTAGGAACCATTGAACACTTTGGTGGGAAGTTTGGAAAATTCTGTCAGCTGCTGCATTTTGGCTTTTGATAAGCCTCACTCGAGTGCACAGGGGTGTCACTCGAATGCAGCATCCTGTTTTCCCCCTTTTCCTTCAGTTCTCGGTCGCACTTCCATGCCGAAATGTAAAAGTGCATTTTCTCACTTACAAGTGATATGGGTTATCACTCGAGTGAACCTTGTCTCACTTGAGTGCAAGAGTATTATACACGATGGACTCACGTCTCAGGTTGTCACTCACAGCCCATTTCTCAAGAGTGTGTCTTAACACCCGCAAGTGTTGTGCCATCACTCAAGTGCACTTCTCATTCTAGGGTTTTTCTTTACTCTCGGGTAGTCACTTCTTATGCCTCACTCTATAGGACTCAGGTGAATATGAGGCCATCACTAGAGTGTTAGGGTCCAAGACTCGAGTGTTGTGATCATTTTCTGTATCATTTTGTGCTCTCAGCCAAGCACTCACACAAGTGAGCTTACATGCTCGAGTGTAAATCTCAATATCACTTGAGTAAGGTCTTCTTCACTCGAGTGTATGAATAAAAAATTAGTGTTATACATCCAAAAAATGGATCTTTGGTGTAGATCTTCCAACCCTTTAGGCATATGTCTAGGCTTTTAGTAGTCACCGAAAGAGATCAAATGATAACCAACTTTAAGTATTGTGAAAGTAAGAATTTGGAATAAGGATTAATTCATCGTCCTTGATTTTGGTTTATAGGCTTTGATATTTGCCCTGATCGTGAGCAACCGGTGCCAGTGCACACCTGGAAAGAAAAAGGTAGTGACGCTTTCCCTTATACTGTGTGTGATACATTGTATGTTTGATTTATCGTTATTTGTGAATTCTTCACCCGCAGCCTATCGGTGTTAACAGTGGGAGGACCGTGCTTTCGAGGCTGTGGAATACAGGGGATGAGACCATGTGAAAACCATAAGGCTATATGTGAAAGCCGAAAGGCTATTTGTGAAACCTTTACCTGCGGCCCATCGGTGTTGATGGTGGGAGGACCTTGCCTTTGGGGTGGTATAAATATGGGGGATGAGACTATATGATTATGTGTACATGTGACAGCTGGTATGATGTGTTTCATGCTGCTATGTTGTGTGATGATGTCATTACATGCTTTGTGATTATGTATGGTATGAGTGATTTGTTACTACTGGGATTCTTTTGAATCTCATTCTTTACATTGACAATCCTTCAGACAAGGCAAGCAGCTCAAAGGATAAGCAGACAATCAAGGGCGGATAGGACTCCTTAGGGAGATTTTGATTTTGGTTGTTGGTTATCAATTTTGGTATTGGGATTACTGTACCTATTTGGGATGTAAATATCAAGATGATTTTATGTAATCCCCTAAATGGGAATTTATAAACCCTTAGTTATATATAAAACCCGGGGGTTGCTAGGATTTTGTTGTACTCTCTAATATATAAATGTGATTTAACTGTGCAGGATAATTATATTCGAATTGTGAAATTTGAGACCAGGTTTTAAAAGGGATTTTGAAAGAAATTGTGAAAACCCTACCATAATGAAGGGATGGAAAAGAGTTTTGATTTTCCGTTACTCTCCAATTCATCGTAATTACATATCTTCGAATCATAATTACTGTTTATAAGGCAAGGGGTTACAAAATGAAGGTCAACTAATGGCAAGGTATATGGGTAGTGACTCTTCCTCTGCAAATATAGACCCCAGCCCAATGACGCAATAAGATTAAGAAAAAGAACACCGTCGGTTAGATTGCGATATATTATATTCAGAGAGAAAGATTGCTCCAGATTTAGAGAGAAAGAGGATGGCGGAGTTGTGAACAAGAACACCGTCGAAGAAATTTCAGAGAAAAGTGAGTTCAAAGAGCAAGCTACGATTCAGCAGGAGGAAGAAAAGAGTGAAATTTTAATTAGGGCGCGTACTTTTAAGACCGGTTATTAAGAATAACTTTCTTAAAAGTACTTTTTAGACCGGTTTTTAAAATAATCGGTCTAAAAAGTTTCAACTTTTAGACCAGTTATAATATAAAACCAGTCTTAAAAGTTAAAAAAAATTAATTACAGGTTACTTATTTAGACTGGTTTTATCTTTTTAAGACCAATTAAACATAAATGAGGTCTAAATAATATCTTTAAGACCTGATATCCTCGGAACTGGTCTCTGAAGTTATCTATAATTACAGAAATGCCACCAATCATACATTTTAGACCTTATCCCTCTATAACCGGTTTAAATGACAGATTTTTCACTAGTGAGCCCATATTTTTTGTCGTCTAATTTAGACATCTTAATCATCAAATTTTCACTAGTAACTCCACCTAGTAGGGAAGCTCCTTCTTATTGGCCTTTACCTTGATTTCTCTCTCAACCAAGACCTCATTACAAGACCATATTCAACCATACAAAAATAAATGCTCAAGTTTGTATATCAATTATGTTAGACTCAGTTTCATTAAATAAGATACTCCACCTTTATCATATAAACTGAGATAGGCCCAGAGCCATATTCTACTTGGAGTCTCAAAAGAACCAAAATGCCCAAGATTAGTAAACTTAGCACCCGATCCAAGGTTTGCTACATTGACTATAAGGGTGGCCTATGATATGAACCACGCATCAACAACTCTCACACATAGGGGTTAAAATTACAAGCCACACTACCATCCAACACTCAATAATGATCTAAGCCCTTTCAAGGTGGGGCATCCAAACAAAAAAGAACTTTGAAAAGAACAAAGGAATGGGAAACAAGATTCAATTAACATACGTGTATGTAAACTTTTTGTTCCCGGAATTCGTGATGATTGGATTTGCAAAACTTGCCATTATGAGAATGATACAATGAAGCTGCATCATTGTCATAATCCCAAGTTTCCAAATCCCAACCATAGTGAGTTCAATGGACGAAAATTCACATATAAGAACTACAACACATGCTTAATTATATATACAAATGAACACAAACACTACTAGCCACCAATAATATCAGTATATATACAAATTCGCATACCAAAGAAAGTTTTTTACTCACTCATGAATGTATAATATGTTTGGCACTCTTCTAGCCTCTTTGCTATGCATTCTTGTCTTATGTTTATTTCCATTGCAAGTTGAACCTTGTAATATATATGGTGGTATTTATTGGCTAGAATTAATGCTACTTGCTTCAAATTCAATGTACTACATGTTTACGAGCTACTTTGAATTTAAACTATGCAGCAAATTAAATAACTGTAGCCTACCAACACCACCACATATAACACATATCGGACCCTTCTCAACCTCTTCATACTCTTTTTTATACATTATGCAATAATTAGCAAATATGCAAATATTTTTCACACTCAAGTGAATAGAATTTTGCATACAATAACTGCAATAACCACAGATAATATCGAGCAAGTAGAAAAAATTTTCACACTCAAGCGATGAACATATAAGCAAGCAATATTCTTTTCATTTATGCGCATGTAAGACAAAAAAATATAAACTTTCAATGAGGGTTTCAACAATGAACAAAAAAGAGTAAGTTTCAGTGTTTCGACAAAGAAAGAAAAGGACTAAGCATCAGGATCAACTGATTGAAACATCCATACAAGCAAAGACAATGGAAGAAAACACTTACAGAACAAGGCTAGCGCGGGTTTGTGAAAGCCAATGATTTTCATCAAACGCAAGATCACAATGGCGACAACAGAGATGGAGAGCTCAACATAAGGAAGACCAAGCCATCACAACAATAGAGAGAGGGGGGAGAGAGAAAGAGCATAGCGGAAAGAGGCAACAAAGAGAGGAAGAGCATACACGCGACTCTGCAAGGTAAGAGATGAAGTATGAGCGCAAAAGTGAGTACAAATACTAGGGCATACATTTTTAGACCGGATCTCCTTACATCTGCTCTAAATATTTTTAAAAAATATATTTATTTTGCCCACTGAAAAATATATTTTAATAATTACTAGATTTGCATCGTCACTAAATGAACTATCTCGACTTGGTATTGAAGCAGCATGTCTGAATTATGACAGGCAAATATCTATCTAGGACTATCATCAGTCAAGCCGAGATAGTTCATTTAGTGACAATATAGATCTAGATGGAACTTTGACATGAAAACTTATGTTCTTCATGAGTGATTTGTACCTTGTATATATAATAGAACAGTGAGACCAGGTATAAATCTTAACTGGTCTAAATTAAGATTACATTTATTGAAGTGGCTTTTGATTTTGAAGAGATGTGCTGGGAAGCTTACTTTGGAAGCTTAAGAAACTCTGAAACAATTAAAATCGATTGTAATGCAAATATGGTCTCTAAAAGGATGTTTAAACCAGATATATTAAGATTACATTAATTAATAGACATAACGGATGTAGATTTCATTTATTGATGTAGCTTCAGATTTTGAAGGGACGTGTTGAGAATTAGTTTACTTTGGAGCTGAAAAAAACTTTGAAACATTTAAGACCGGTTGTAAAAAAAAAGGTCTAAAAAAAGATGTTTAAACTGGATATATTAGCAACCGGTTTAAAAAGAATTTAAATTTTTAATTTTTTATAATATTTAATACTTATCAAGACTACATTAAACTATACTTGTTCTAGAAAATATTATTTACTCCGCACCGAAGTGTGACCGATCTTAAGTTATATCAATATCTACAAAAATTCAACCAGTCCTAGTTTTTAAATCATCTCTACCTATAGAAGTTAATTTATATATGGCAGTCTTATATGCATTTTTTTCTCGTAGTGGTGATTAGTTTGTCCTCTAAGTCTCTACCTCTTTTGACAAGTTCAGTTAGTTCTCTACCATTATTTTTGTTTTTCTATCACCTCCAAATTAGACACCCACTCAAAATCGATCTATCCTATTTTTTAAAAACTATGTTTAACATAACAAAAACTTGTATAAAAAAAATTCCACAAACTCATAAGAGTGGCTTGAAGTTAATATTAAAAATAGAAATAAAAAGCAACTTATTGACGCATCTTGTATATGAAACAAGTTCCTCAATACTCAAGTCCTAATTATTGGGGAGAATTAATATAAATCATCACATTTAATTTTTTATATAAATGTATAATTATATCTCTAATTTATGTTCTTAGACTTATGGGTTCTCCACCATCCCTTCATAAATAAATAGAGAGTAATGTTTCCAAGTTCAAAGTAGTTGGAGGATATCCTTGATCAAACACAGAAAAAGGGAATAATGTTAAAAAATTATTATTATTAAATTTCAATACAAAACTAATAGATAATTTTTAAGACTTTTCTTCCGCTTTTTAAATGAGTGAAATATCAATAGTCATTTCCGGTGGTGGAAAAATAAATAATGGATTTCGAAACGCATATAAAAGTATAAAACTCCGTTGGTGGAAGATTGTTCTTGTGACGAATCTCTCGTCTCCACCGTGCAAATTGTGCCAAATCCCTTTCAATGCAATTTTTTTTTAACTTTCCTCGATTTTCTCTTCCTCTTCCTCCCTCACTTCTCTGCTCTATATAAACCCTCCTCTCCCTCTTCCGCCTCCACGCTCACCCCAATACAAATCTCAACCTTATCGTACTTGCTCACCGCCACACATTATGTTTTAGATTAAACTTCGTCCCACCTTCGTCTCTCTCGTCTCTTTCGTCTTTTCTACTGGGTTGATTCCGCAGTTTCGCTCCTCTTAAATTCATTACCCAGATTCTCGATTTTCTGTGCAAGTTTCTGTCTTGATTTGATTTGTTCTGGTTTTTTTAACCTGATATCTTATTGGGTTTCTTTCCTTTTCCTCTGATTTTGCTTCTTCCCCTTTAAAGTTACTGTTTTGATTTGACTCTTAGCTGAGATTGACTGGCTCATTTTAGTGTTTAGCCTTTGAGATTGTTATCCATTTTTGTTGTTGCTCTCGATTGGTTGTTTTTAAGGTTCGGAAATGGCGGCCATTGAGACGGGTCTTCTGGTTCCTTCTCCTTCTTCTGCTTCATCTCCGTCTTCGTCTGTGATTCTAACCCAAGACGAGCTCAAAAAAATCGCCGCCTACAAGGCCGTGGAGTTTGTCGAATCCGGCATGGTCCTGGGTCTCGGAACCGGGTCAACGGCGAAGCACGCGGTGGCCCGAATAGGCGAGCTCGTAAAACAGGGCAAGCTTAAGAACATCATTGGAATACCCACATCGAAAATGACCCACGAACAAGCCCTGTCCGTCGGAATCCCACTCTCCGATCTCGACTCCCACCCCGTCGTCGACCTCGCCATCGACGGCGCCGACGAAGTCGACCCGTACTTGAATTTGGTTAAAGGCCGGGGCGGGTCACTCCTCAGAGAGAAAATGATAGAAGGAGCCTGTAAGAAATTCATTGTAATCGTCGATGAGTCAAAACTAGTCAAGTACTTGGGAGGAAGTGGATTGGCCATGCCGGTGGAAATTGTGCCATTTTGCTGGAAATTCACTGCCTCGAGGCTTCAAAAACTGTTCCAAGATTCAGGTTGTGTGGCAAAGTTGAGAACTTTCGGGGAAAACGATGAACCCTTTGTTACAGATAATGGGAATTGCATTGTGGATTTGTATTTCAAGACTAGTATTGGTGATCTTAAGGCTGCTAGTGACTCAATTCTGCAACTTCCTGGAGTTGCAGAACATGGCATGTTTCTGGATATGGCAACGACTGTGATCGTAGCAGGTGAACTTGGTGTAACAGTGAAACATAAGTAGGTTGAATCAACTTTGTCAGCGACCACAACAAACGTTGAAGTTTTCATTAACTTGAGATTTTTGTTGTGTTATAAATTATAATGTTTGTTTTCGTTGTACTGTGTTGAGAGAGAGAGAGAGAGAGAGAGAGAGCGCGCGAACCAGGAGGTAAATTAAGCATCTAACAATATATGTAAGAAGAACTGAATGAAAGGTTTTATATTCAATGAATCAATAGAAAGAGCTTATCTGATATAAAACAACTTTTCATAACTGTGTGGGGAGAAAATGTCCTTATTCTCCCTCAAGTTTTGTTATTTGACTCTGGCTTAAGCATTCAAGTGGGAAGGAAACAGAGACTTGATGTGATTCAGATTTCGCTTCTTTTTTTTAATCCATTTTGCTGATGTTGATTTGTGTGATAGTTAGTTGGTAACGAGCAAACTTGTATTAGTTAAGGATATGACCTATCGGATATTTCTCAGATACAATTAATTTATTGGGATTTTTATAAGAGTTAAAATGCAGTTTTACCTTGGAATTAACTATTTAGAAATATTTTGAGAAACAATTTCGTCCAGAAGTGTTAAAAAAAAAAAAAAAGCAATTTCACTCTAATATTTTTAAAACTAATGTTGACCTTTAACATTTTTTATTGGCAAAGGACAAACTTACTATATTTTGTTTATTTCTAAATAAATTATTTATTGAAAAACTTCCAGATGTCCTAAAGCGTTGTTACTTTCAGACTCAAATGGTTATTTACATACTGTTCACGAGTCATATTTGAATAACTATTAAAAAAAGGGATTGAGATAGTCATTTCATTGGAAATTGATCAAGAATATTAGCTTATTCAGATTGAATAGGATTGCTTTATATCCCAAAATGAGGGTTCAAATTTGTTTGCTTGGAAGGGATATTGACTTTCAGTATGAGTGAACCACATGCGTGCTTCACGGGACTTTGTGTGAGAACGAAATCTTCAATTCAAACTTAAAATCTTTGTGAGAGGCGTGTTCATGTATGTCAAGGCACTACTCAATTTTTCTTAATTTTATACACAAAGGGTTGCTAGTTTGCCTCTCATTGATGGAGTAAGAATCCCAGAGTAATAGACCCAACTTAGAGCAGGATGAAGACACCGAATAAGAAATAGGTTGGAGCAGCAACAAACTATATATTGGTTGGGGTGGTGAACAATCTCATTTTTGTAAATAAGAGAATACAAATTTAAATATTAGGAAACATATTTATTGAGAAAATTGAAAATGCATTTTAAACTTCAGAAGATATTAGTCTCAAGTCTAAAGTGACTTAAAAACAACTTGCTTTACAGTTTATGATAAGAGAAGGCTAAATTTGTGAGAGTTAACCAACCTAAGATGTCCTTCATACAATTCTATATTACTTTTATGCCAAAGCACATTGAAAAATTCCATTCAACAAACTATGTTGACCATCATTATAAAACTAGTACAAAGCATTTTTAAGCGACAATCCAAAACAAGAAAAATTATAATTAGGAGGCTTGATAGAGAAGCATCCAAACCATAAAGATCTCAAATAGGGATAAGTAATGAAGATATGCTCCAAGGATTCCTCTTGTTTGCAGCCAAAATGGTAGAGGCCAGAGATTTTTAACTGATGTTTTCTAAGAACATAGAGCAGGATGTAATAGCTTCCAGATTAAAAGCAGCTTTTCATAAGAATGTGAGATAGATCATAAAAATAAAAAATGTCCAAAAAGGTTATGAGCATCTTTTTTTTTTTTTAATGGAAAAAAGATTTTAGTTGAGTTGGGTCTCGATGCTCATTAGGGTCAAGCTATACTTTAAAGCTTATAGATTACTTACATAGATACTTGCAAAAGAATCAAGCACCCCTTCCAGAATGCGCCCTGTAATAGGAAGAAGAGGAAGTATAAAACGAGGGACACAGGTAAACCTTATGAATTGAGCGAATTCTTGTTAACCATAATGGATTGTCTAACTCATGCCAACATTTGATTTACTTTTTTTTTAGTTGAGAATAGTATCCTCTTATTAGAGGTAATCATGTTCAAGGCGCTATTGGGTGCTAAATATGGATACCTCTCTCAATGGAATTCGGACCGTAATTCACTACGTTATAATGGACTAACCCCTTTTGTTAAATCAGCCCCTGTTGGTTAACATTTGATTTAGATTTACCATCGTTAAGCAACTGGTGCGTGGGCTCAAGGTTCAATTGCTACAACAACAAAGTATAATTTTGGGTCGAATTCGTAAGATATTGAGCCGAGTGCCTATCTGAGTAATAAGCCCTTCGTCAAGTTTATTCGGTGTATTAGTAAATTCGGTCCAAAAGAACAAGTATGTATGTGCCAAAGTCAAGATTTAACTTCCCGCCTCATTCAAACTTGACCTTCTTTTTTACCTGATCAAAGTTGAAACTTGACTTTGACCCATAAGTATTTGTTCTTTTGGACCAAAATGATTTTTTTGAGTGGCAAAGAATCCAAATTTTACCATCAGTTAAGATATTTTACAATTAACATTTTAGGGGTGACAGTAAGAACAAAACTACATTAGTCGAGTAATATATATACATATATATCTTAATAATTTTAATTTATTTTTTAATTTTATAATATTAGTTGTCAATTCCATATGATAAATCATAAAGTAGTCAATTTCTTATACTATTAATGCTAACATTGTTAAATTCTTATACAATACTTTAGTATTATAATTAACAATCGAACTTGTGAAATTTACAATTATTGTTAGAAATTTTTTTTTGCCGGAATCGTTAAAAATTTTGGAGATTAACTTATATATATTAAATTCGTTATACGCTTCACAACCACCACAGCTTCATTAATATCCAAGTTAGGATCCTTCCTCCATTTGTTTACAGTTGAAAGTGAAATCTTCCAACAAAAGACAAAATGATTTATATTAAATAATAAGGTTAATTAGTTCAAAGTACGAAAAGAATGAAATTAAAGAATATGAACATAAATTACGTAACATAAAATAAAGGTCTTGTTAACATGTTGCAAAAGACATTGAAGAGAGAGCTTGTGTCATGTGGGAGATATCATGCCTTATAGCATCAGGAGAATAAGACTAAAATGTTTAGAATGTTGAGAAATACTTTTTCCGGTCCTTAATATAAGATATATTTATATAATTTGATCAGATTAATAAAATTAATTAAATTAAATAACATAACATGTATTTCCAAGGGAGAAGTAAAGTGCTTCAGATCAGGCATCATTTTTCTTCCAGATCCTTCTTAAACTCCAAATTAATGAAGATAGAACAGAAAGTAAGAAGGATAGTACCACAAAGAAAATGGTAGACGATGCTGACAATGAATGGTCAAAGCTTTTCTTTTTTCTTTTTAATACATAACACCATACGCCATTGGCTAGCTTAGAATTCCATAATCAAACCTGCCATCAAGGATTTCAAAGTGGCCACATCACATTTGACAGTGGCAACATCGCCAGTCAAGAGTTCAATGTTCTGTTCAGTTTGCAGCACTTGTGAGTCAAGACCATCGAGCTGTTCTCCATTCGCATATCTACCATTCCCATGGTAGAACGCCTTTGATCCCGATGATGTAAACAGCTCCAACAGTTATATTATTCAACTATAAACTCTCCACAGAGTATAAATCATAACGAAGAGAACTCTGTGTTAGAACAGGCTGATACCCAAGAGGGGGGTGAATTGGGTGTATTACAAAAACTTAACTACTTTGAAATTCTTTTCGCATCTTATGAAATCAATAAGTATGTAAATAGTGAAATATAAAACCATAATCAGTTATTGAAATCATATATGCTGGAAATATAAGAGTTCAGGGAAGAGAAGATACAAACCGTAATTTATCTTGGTTCGGTCCAATCCACGATGACCTACATCCAGTCCCCAGGCTCCTCCTGAGATTTCAATCCACTATCTCCCTCAAGTTTAACCGGGTACTTGAGAACCACTACAATCTCACAAGTTCGATTCGGGCACTTGTGAAGCCTTTACAATTCTTCCACTGAGATATGAGCTCCCCCTTACAAACTGTAAGGATACAATTTGTTTCCCACTCAAGATTCTCAAATCTTGAGTAACTCTCACAAATATAGAATGATTACAATGAAAGATTACTTCTCTCTATATGAAGTAGATAATGATTAACACTGAAGTACATGGTAGGAGTATTATTACAGTGCTTCGGTCAAGTAAGATTCAGAATAATAGCATATCAACATTGTAGGCATAGACTCTCGTCTCATCGTTCATTTTGAATGACTCTTCTTTTATAGTTGATGAAGAGCATTTGACCGTTTGAGCTTTTCTTCTTCCCGTCGAGGCTTAAAATATTACTGTTGAACTAGCCGTTGGAAGCTTCTGACACAAAAGTGCTTTCTCCGTCTTGTGTCTTAATTCTTATTTGATCACCTGGAGAATGCTTAATCACTAATATAATAAAGTGATAGAGTGATTAGAATCAATAAGAACAAGTTACACAAAATTTCAATGATTCTCAGAAGTTTCAAGGTGATACTCTGTTTTCTGGAAAATCAGTTATTCGGATAACATCTGTTGTATTCGAATAGCCTTATTTGATAATGAGTAATATCTATTCGAACACTTTATTCTCTATCCGAATAAACTTTTGGAACTTGAAGTGTATTCGAATAGTGAATTCCTTATTCGAATATATTCCTTGTAAAACAAATGATATTATTCGAATAGTGTCATTTGTATTCGAATAATATTCTTCATAATGAACTTTCATATTCGAATATTCCAACCGTTATTCGAATAGTCTTTCACACAAAATATATGATATTATTCGAATAGTACTTGCTCTATTCGAATAGTGCACCTTTGATAATGAATCTTCACAAACGTATACTGCAACCTCTATATTAGAATAAACTTCTGAGGGCGTCACTCTTTGGATATAAATCCATGATAAATTATATATCATCGGAAATCTCTTTGAGTCTATTTTCATATGGCACTGGTTTCGTCTCAATCCGATGTATAGTTTGGGAGTTATGTCCAAAATACCAAAGCTGTCCAGGAATATGACGCTGATTCATGTATCAACTTCAACAGATCATATCTCTCTCATCTGAACTCCTTTTAATGTGATCTTGGTGTCAAAATAACGCAATAGAAGTCTAGTTTCATATGCCACTGGTTTCGCCTCAATCCGAGTTGTGGTTTGGGAGATATGACAAAAATACTGAATGTCGCCCGTGCTGAAAGAAACAGAGTCTGTTGTATCTATTCGAATAATACTTCTTCTATTCGAATAAAATCACCCTTTTTTAGTTATGGACTATTCGAATAGTCACTTCACTATTTGAATAATATTTGAATTTTTGCACTGAGACTATTCTGATAGTTCAATTACTATCCTGATAGTCTTGTGATTATTCGATGTTGAAATTCATCAAAAGCTTATTCGGATAATCATCATACTATTCGAATAGTGCCCTTACTATTCGAATAGTTATCCTACTATCCGGATAACATATTTAGAAACCGAGTTTGAAATCACACTGACTATTCGGATAATGCCTTGACTATTCGCATATGTTTTTCACTTGAATTATTTTCAGAAAGCATACTATTCGAATATTAATGTGCTTATCCGAATACTATCAACTATTAACAGTTCTCCTCTATTCGAATAGCATATTCATTATTCGAATAACACTTTGTTTATTCGGATAAATTGAGAGTTATTCGAATATATCTTAACTAAAAACAAGTTTTACTATTCGAATAACAATTTGACTTATCGCATAATCCACAGTATTAAATCACATGAATCTTTTCAACCCAACTTGATATCTTCTCTCTTTGCTTGACTAATCTACAAGATATTTCACATTAAACACAGTAGTTAGTCAACGTAGGAGATAAATACATTATGTAAACTTTTTGCTCTCAATAATTAATATCTATATTTGACATCATCAAAACTAATCATATCCAACATTCTCCCCCTTTTTGATGATAGCAAATCCTTTACAAAAAATATGTATGAGTATGAAAACATATTAGATGCAACATATTTTTCGTGCAGTATCTCTCCCCCTATTTGACATCAGCAAAAAGTTTGGACAATATAGAAGAAATGCTTGAGGGGGCAAATATGAGAACAAAGAAGAAATGCATGTGAGAGGTGTTCAAGAAAACAAACCCCTTTTTTTTTTAATCAAAAGAAATGTGTCAAGAAGAACAATTTTCTCTCCCGCTATTTGAAAGTATTTTCATTTTGATGCAAATAAAAGTGATGAAAATAAATTTGAAACAATTTGAAGAGGTTTTCAAGAAAAGTTTCATAATCAAAGTATATTCAAGATATTCTCAAAATATAAATATGAAGGGTTTAGAAGTGTTCATTCAGATTCAACAAGCTGATGATAGGTCCATGAAATTCAGTTCACCATGCTTTTGTTGTGCAACCATGATGTATATTCATGTTGTCTCCAGGATGTTCTTTTTCAGTTGAGCTTCTGCTCCATATAATGCTCCTTTGTATTGGCATAGGTATTTGTTACTTTGAATGTTGTAGCCAATATATTTCCCTTGATTGATCGTTGAAGCATATGTCCTCAAAGTTGCTATATCCTCCTTTTAGTTTGTTGAGGAATGATCTTGCATAGAGCAAATTCTCCTACTATAAGTAAAAGAATTCTTGCAAGGATAATGGTTAGTGCAATCTAATATCAAAAGTTTCTTTTCTATAAAATATATGCAAATTAAGAAGATATATGAGTAACTCATCATCAAAATTAATCAATTGAGAGCGAATGCAAATGAGTATAATGATTTTCTTCAAATAAAGGAGATAAGCTTTTAAGATATAAGACACATGTGAATGCGAAGCTCCCCCTTAATGAGTGCATTGCTTTTAAAAAATATATTATAAGGAATAGAGTTAAAAACTCTCATGGATTTGAAAATTCATTGGAGAAACATTAGAGAGAAATTGAGTATAAAAGTCGGAAGATATAGTGAGAAATCAGGTTTTGAAAATGATGATGCTATTCAGAGGTTTTAATAGCAATACTCCAATATCACTCGAGTCATCACTCAAGTCTTCAAGTCGAGTGATGCAACTTAGAGAATTTGAATTACTAAAGAATACAATACCTTACTCGAGTAATGCTGTAATCACTCGAGTCATAGCCCTTTGTAGTCCATTGATGCATTATTGTTAGATGATGTGATCGGTACTGAGGGATTCTAAAGCTAATCTCTGTGGACACTTAAGGATACCAAGATAAGCTTAAAATAAGGCCTCATGTGCATTCATTAACTTAGTGTGTACCCCTTTGCTTATCAACCAACCATAGCACATAAATTTCTCATACTGCTAGCTTGCTTCTGTAGCATCCTACTCTAATCTTCTTGCTATTCATATAAAACCTTGAAGTTCTGATCAAGTCATAGAGTAATATAATCTTGCCATTCACAGAAGTAATGAGCTTATCATTATTTGTAGCAAGCTCAGTGTGACATTGTTGAAGCACCTCTTTTTCTCATCAGGTTGTTGCAGAGGTTTTGTGTTGAACTCAGGGAGTGGTTCTGCAACCTCTTCTATCAAAGTTCTTGATTGATCTTGTTGGCTTCCTTGTGATTGACTCTACTAAGTCCAGCTTCAAAATTTTTGGAAATCTCTTTTACAACGTTCCTCATTGTTTTGTCAAGATCCTCACTCTCAGTGGATGAATCATAAGATGATATGTTTGCTGATCCCTTGTCTTTTTCCTTGATCTCCTCATTTATTCGATTAGTAGACAAAGTATTCAAATAGTCTCTGTTGATTTGTAACTCTTGTTATCATAATAGAAGGAGTAGTAATCAGATAGTTTCTTCAGGTCCGTTCATCCATTTGTTTTATTCGAATAGTATACCACTATTCGGATAGTCTTCTATCTTTGGCTCCTTGGTGTATTCGGATAGAAACTTCAGTATTCTGATACACTTCCTTCCCTGTGAATACCTACAGTTTATTCTATTCGAATAGGGAGTTTATTATTCGAATAGTCAGTTTGAAAATTTAATAGAGATTATTCGAATAGAAGATTCATTAATTGAATACATTTTTAAGAAACAACATTATTTGAACAGTTCTCAGAGTATTCGAATAGTTTGTCAAAAATAATTACTGTCACTATTCAAATAGTATGAGTAGTATTCGAATAGTCTTTTGAATTGAAATCTAATAAAATCTTTACTATTCGAATAATAGATACACTATTCAAATACTTTTATCGCAAATCTTGCCTTTGTATTCGGATAGTGATTCTGTTATTCGATAGTTCCTTTTCAAGCTCCGAAGGAAAGTGATGCTATTCGGATACTTTGTTGATTATTCGAATAGTCCATTTGTAATCCTTGTTTTTCTATTCGGATAGCAACATGAGTATTCGAATAGTTCCCTAAAGTAACATTTAAAGATAGTCTTCTGCTATTCGAATAATAAGTACACTATTCGAATACCTTCACTGTAAAACTTGTTTTTGTATTCGAATAGTGACTTTGCTATTCGAATAGGTTTTGTATGCTTTGTAAAAATCATCCAAGTATTCGAATACTCTATTCATTATTCAAATAGTCTCTTTGTAAAATCTGCTTTTGTATTCGAATAGAGAATCTGTTATTCAAATAGTTTTCTGAAAACTTTATACTATTCGAATAGTTTGCTATTTATTCGAATAAAGCTGTTGCAAAACCTTTCTTTTGTAATCGAATAGTTACTCCAGTATTCGAATAGTTATCAACAAACATAATGAGATATTAATATTTGTATTCGAATAAACAGTTTGTATTCGAATAAAATCCATTTAAAAACTTCTTTGGGTATTCGAATACAGTGATTAGTATTCGAATAACACTTCTTTTCTCAGAGCATCCTTCTTATGGACAATCCTACAAAAGTATAAATATATATTCTTTGGCACCCAACTTTTCTTGGGTCCATTCAATATTAGACATAACAACTCTCTTGCTCTTAAATGGAAAATATGTCATTGAAAATATCTTAATCCCTGTAAATTTGGTTAAAGAGAGTAGAGAATCCATCCATAATGACCAACTTGTATGAAATGATAAATCATGAATTGAATCAAATTTGCAAATTGTTTCAAATTTCAAATGATATTTCAAATCATGACAATGCATTGTAAAATTGAGATTTTGAATATATGCAAAACTTATTTTTGAAACATGCTTAAGATCAATGCTCATGTTAAAAATGATGGAAGTCAACGAGTTTAAAAATATATCAGAATGCTTCAGTTGGAGTACAACTAAGATGACATGTTAGACATTGGAGTTAACATGTTTAATAGATTTCCCAAGAGCAAAAGTCATATGGAAAAAGACTTAGCCAAAAAGGCTTAGCTTGATAGACATATATAAGCATAATGACTTTGCTATTGACTAAGAGATAAGGTTGACTCTTAGAGTTTTGTCTTGAAGAATTGGAACATTCAACACAAAGATTCGAATACAAGACACTAGTTATTCAAAGATAGGTCATATCAATGGGTAATGCATTAATGAATATTCATAATGCTTGGAATAACTCCACCAATAAAAATTTATGTATTAGGAACAAGGCTTTCATGAATTGAATTCCTTTCTTAGAGATCAGCTTGACACTCATATAGATGATCAACTTGTTAGACATGAAGTCTAACTCATTAGAGAATAAAGACTAAGGAGTGCACGCACTAGATAGCACATTTATGATCAATGATGGGAAAAACCTAGTGGTCATATTTGAAGCATTTCTGACGCAAAATATTAACTTCCAATTTTGAAATCAGTTTGAATGTAAACAAAATATGAAAATTTTTAAACCGTGTATATGCACTTTTATAAACAAGATGAATTGAGACCAAAATACAATTTTGGATTGTGCACTTTAAAACATGAACTGATAGAAAAACTATGCATAGTTTCACGTTTGGTTCATTTAGCAATCTGTAAATAATTTAATGATCATCAAAGATTGATTGCTAAAGGAATGCAATAATAGACAAATATTCATTACCCAAATTAAATCATTCATATAAGCATAGTATAGGGTAAGGATTAGATATCACCATAATTCCTCTTGCCTTTGCAGTAGCTTGCCTGATTTTGGTGGAGTGATATTGATTTTCCTCCTTTGCACACTCAGCACCAAACTCCAAAATTTAGCATCATCAAGATATGAATTTGTCTTCATGTGGCCATAGTCTTGAGAAGCTTTTTCTTATCCTACAGAACTGTATAAATTTCTTTTTCTTCTTGGTATCCAACCTTGCTTGGATCCATTTCTTGTTAGTTTGTAGGAATCAAGATAAGATTCTCATGTTCTAATCAATCAATGACTTTATGAACAACAGGGGATATTTTTGAAATATGCATGTATGCATAAAGAACTAAACTTTTGAACATTGCAATCCCGTCGTAAATAAATTTACAAAATAAGCTTTCTAAGGGATGTGAAAAACATATTTCCAAGAAGGTTTGCAATGTTCATTCCTAAGGTAACAAGATACAAACCTCAATAAATACTAAAGATAATAGTACAGGAGGTTTTACCGTTGTATACCTTGCTTTAGGTACTTGGAGGATTGCATTTTCTTCCCCAGTGCATTTTTCTGTTATGTTTGACTTTTGAATTCCTAGCTTTGGGTGCATGCAATACTCTCTCATATGATGTAGACTCTGAAAGTCTTTTCCTTGAATTTTGAGAGGTCCTCCATCTCTTATTCTCCTCAAGGTAGTTGAATGGTACTCTATGGTAGTTCATTCTTGAGGTAGAACATCCTCCTATTCTCCATTGCCTTTCTTTGTTATTAGGCTTTGTAGTTCCAGCAATAGGTGATCTGAGAGTTCTCCTAATTGATGTGAATCTCCTTTTAGGTGGATTAGGAACTCTTGGAGTCTTCTTCTTTTTCTCTGTACCCTTATGTCCATTTTTTCTAGAATTAATCTGCACACATAAAACACTTGATGGACATTTTGATACCCACTTTGCTTTGGGTCCTTGAACGTTAGCATTTGAACTCACTTGCATTTTAGGAACCCAAACAAAATTATTTCTCACATTAGAATTTCTCCTAATATAGCAAGTGTGAGAAATATGACCTGATTTACCATAATAATTGCAAATAATATAATGATGTGCATTATGAGATTCTATGCAAGTATTGTATTGATCAAGAAAAGACGATTTCAAATGATCAGTTTGCCTAAGTTCTTTCTTCCCACATGAATTACCAGCATGATTGAAAACCTTTTTGCTTTTCTCAATAGAATCAATAATTGGTTGAAAAACAATTTTATGCATATTTTGAAAATCATTTTTCAAAATAACTCCAGAAGAATTGAAATTGTTTACCATATGTGTATTTTGAGCTCCAGAGGATGACTCATCAAATTCGTCCCTAATGAGCTCTTCTTGGGAATCATTTTCCTCTTGTTCTTCTATGTTGACTAGATTATGGAAGTGTTCTATGATTTCTCCTTCTTCATTCTCGACTTCCAATTGTTCAGCAATCATAGATATACAGCTTATAGTTTCTGATGAACTGTCAACACTTTTAACTTCATTACAGTTGTTAGAAGCATAAACAGAATCAAGAGTGTCCCAAATATCTTTAGCATTAGAGCAAAATCTGATTTTCTCAAAATCATTCTCGGTCAAAGCACTATATAGAATTTTCATTGCTCTAATGTTCAACGAAAACATTTTCTTTTCTTTTTCAGTCCAATCCTTTCTCGGTTTGAAATCAAAATCATTTGTAAAGACATTCCACATATCAAAATGAAAGGCTTTTACAAATGATGTCATTCTAGCCTTCCAAAACCAAAAATCGATATCTTTTAAGTAAGTTGGGATTGTATAATCAAAACCTTCTGAAAGCGAGTAATACCCAAAATCAGCCATTAATAACTCTTGAGACGGTTAAGTCCTTTAAACAAGAGGTTGGCTCTGATATCAAATGTTAGAACAGGCTGACACCCAAGAGGGGGGTGAATTGGGTGTATTATAAAAACTTAACTACTTTGAAATTCTTTTCGCATCTTATGAAATCAATAAGTATGTAAGTAGTGAAATATAAAACCATAATCAGTTATTGAAATCATATATGCTGGAAATATAAGAGTTCAGGGAAGAGAAGATGCAAACCATAATTTATCCTGGTTCGGTCCAATCCACGATGACCTACGTCCAGTCCCCAGGCTCCTCCTGAGATTTCAATCCACTATCTCCCTCAAGTTTAACCGGGTACTTGAGAACCACTACAATCTCACAAGTTTGATCCGGGCACTTGTGAAGCCTTTACAATTCTTCCACTGAGATATGAACTCCCCCTTACACACTGTAAGGATACAATTTGTTTCCCACTCAAAATTCCCAAATCTTGAGTAACTCTCAAAAATATAGAATGATTACAATGAAAGATTACTTCTCTCTATATGAAGTAGATAATGATTAACACTGAAGTACATGGTAGGAGTATTATTACAGTGCTTCGGTCAAGTATGATTCAGAATAATAGCATATCAATATTGTAGGCATAGGCTCTCGTCTCATCGTTCATTTTGAATGACTCTTCTTTTATAGTTGATGAAGAGCATTTGACCGTTTGAGCTTTTCTTCTTCCCGTTGAGGCTTAAAATATTACTGTTGAACTAGCCGTTGGAAGCTTCTGACACAAAAGTGCTTTCTCCGTCTTGTGTCTTAATTCTTGTTTGATCACCTGGAGAATACTTAATCACTAATATAATAAAATCTTAGAGTGATTAGAATCAATAAGAACAAGTTACACAAAATTTCAATGATTCTCAGAAGTTTCAAGGTGATACTCTGTTTTCTGGAAAATCAGTTATTCGGATAACATCTGTTGTATTCGAATAGCCTTATTTGATAATGAGTAATATTTATTCGAACACTTTATTCTCTATCCGAATAAACTTTTGGAACTTGAAGTGTATTCGAATAGTGAATTCCTTATTCGAATATGTTCCTTGTAAAACAAATGATATTATTCGAATAGTGTCATTTGTATTTGAATAATATTCTTCATAATGAACTTTCATATTCGAATATTCCAACCGTTATTCGAATAGTCTTTCACACAAAATATATGATATTATTCGAATAGTACTTGCTCTATTCGAATAGTGCACCTTTGATAATGAATCTTCACAAACGTATACTGCAACCTCTATATTAGAATAAACTTCTGAGGGCGTCACTCTTTGGATATAAATCCATGATAAATTATATATCATCGGAAAGCTCTTTGAGTCTATTTTCATATGGCACTGGCTTCGTTTCAATCCGATGTATAGTTTGGGAGTTATGTCCAAAATACCAAAGCTGTCCAGGAATATGACGCTGATTCATGTATCAACTTCAACAGATCATATCTCTCTCATCTGAACTCCTTTTAATGTGATCTTTGTGTCAAAATGACGCAATAGAAGTTTAGTTTCATATGCCATTAGTTTCGCCTCAATCCGAGTTGTGGTTTGGGAGATATGACAAAAATACTGAATGTCGCCCGTGCTGAAAGAAACAGAGTCTGTTGTTGCTATTCGAATAATACTTCTTCTATTCGAATAAAATCACCCTTTTTTAGTTATGGACTATTCGAATAGTCACTTCACTATTCGAATAATATTTGAATTTTTGCACTGAGACTATTCTGATAGTTCAATTACTATCCTGATAGTCACCTTACTATCCTGATAGTCTTGTGATTATTCGATGTTGAAATTCATCAAAAGCTTATCCGAATAATCATCATACTATTCGAATAGTGCCCTTATTATTCGAATAGTTATCCTACTATCCGGATAACATATTTATAAACCGAGTTTGAAATCACACTGACTATTCGGATAATACCTTGACTATTCGAATACGTTTTCACTTGAATTATTTTCAGAAAGCATACTATTCGAATACTAATGTGCTTATCCGAATACTATCAACTATTAACAGTTCTCCTCTATTCGAATAGCATATTCATTATTCGAATAACACTTTGTTTATTCGGATAAATTGAGAGTTATTCGAATATATCTTAACTAAAAACAAGTTTTACTATTCGAATAACAATTTGACTTATCGCATAATCCACAATATTAAATCACATGAATCTTTTCAACCCAACTTGATATCTTCTCTCTTTGCTTAACTAATCTACAAGATATTTCACATTAAACACAGTAGTTAGTCAACGTAGGAGATAAATACATTATGTAAACTTTTGGCTCTCAATAATTAATATCTATATTTGACATCATCAAAACTAATCATATCCAACACTCTGGACAACAAGAAACAGTTTCCACACTACGCTTTTCGAGAGGCACGGACTCTCCTCACTATCACTCCATATTTTCCATGCCTTCTCCAAACAACCCCACCCTGCCATATATGCATGCTCTCCCTTCTAACCGTCAAATAAAAAATACTACAAATACCCATGCTCAAATGATCTGCAACTCATCTTCATTTATTGGTCTTACTCCTATAACAAGTGAACTTAGGCCTATGTTCAACATGATACAATAGGCCAGTCGAGGTGATAGAAAATATGCAAAATATTATTCTAGAAAGAGATTAATTTTAACTTTTATATTGGTTTTGCGTTTTTCAGTTTTTTGTTTGTTTCCTTCTTGGGAAGAAGACCCTCCCTAGTAAGTTTGCTTCCAGGCAAGGAAACCAAATCTGCTTTTTTTTCGCATTCATCATTTTATTGTAGCAAGTTGTTTGCAAGTTACTTCATGAGGAGGAAACCTTGCTCAATAAATAGGAGTAGGCAGCATATGTATGTAAGATTGACTTCATGAACAAAATATTATGCTACTTATAAGATTTAGCTGCTTATAAACATTCTAATTCTTCCCCCTCCACTTTTGTTCCCCCTCATCAGTTTCTCTCTAATTCCCCCCTCAATTCCTGTTCTACTTCCTTTCTTACTCCTCTGTTTTCTCCTCTATTCTCTATCCTTCACCCAAATCATCTCTGTTTGCAATTGTTGTGGGTGTGTGTGTTTTACATCACTGGGTTTTCTCAGTTTTAATCGTCACCCAGCAGCCCTAACCAGTCCAGAGAAAAATCTGTGAATCAGAAGATGGATAAATACTTTTCTTGCTTATTTAAATAACAACGAAAGCCTATTTATACAAGAAGAGGCTCCTGCCGATTCAACGCTAATAATTATAAATCTCTAATTCTGCTAAATGGTCCTATACTAGCTACACATAATTATATGACTATTTACTACAAAACCCAAGCTTCTGACCCTAATTTGCAAGAAGCTCCTAAGCCATTAAAGCAATTTGCAAATCTAAAAAATCATCAAACATTGTGTCTTCCACATTCAGAGACAACTTTCACATACTCCCTCCGGTCCTAATTATAGGACAACATTTGGAAGTTGATTTTGGTTTTAATTATAGGACAAAGTTTTAATTTTTATCAATTTTTTCCCAAAATACCCCATTGATACTTTCTCAATAATAATGAAACACAATAATAATATTTTTTTAAAAAAATTAAAACAAAATGATCAATCAATATTTTTCTTAAAATAAAGATTAAAAAATTCAACATCAGGGAGAGATTGCTTCATGATAATATTTTTTACGACATTTTGCACATTAGTATGCCGCTTCACATTTTATTGCAGTATCTTTTTTTTTGCCAATATTTTATTGTAATTTCTATTATGCTTCATTGCTGATCCTCAAATCTATACGCGACTGGGAATTCTATTCCACAACGCTAGTTTTGCGCATTGCCAGACTTATATTTTTGTTCATTATGGGTGCATTGAGCATTATTAAATAAGGGCATTTTAGGAAAATAAATAAGATTAACTAATTTAACTACTATTCTTAATTTCTCCAAAGTTAGGTAAATATGTCCTATAATTAGGACCGGAGGGAGTACCAAACTTACAATGTCCTTGTCATCATGGATACATTTAAATAAACAAAACAAAATAACAGTATCTAAAAAGATGTGCAGACAGATTGAAACAATGAAAAATACGAAGTTCGCATCAGAACATTTAATCAGCAAAGATATCCAATTGAGGTGCCCTAAGATTTTGACTGATTTTGAAATAGAGAAGTGGAAACATTTCTGAAGTATTCCAAAGCAGACCAAAAATGTGGGCTTCACCGTCGCATCTCATAACTTGGATGTAAATGGACATTACCGTGTGATAACTACTCAGCTCGACTCATTAAAAGCTCAAATTTGGAAACGGAATTTCATGAAAACTACTGAGTTCACCTCGTTAAAGATCAATTTTGGCTAAGCTCATTTACTTAAAGCACAAAGCTATATTAAACTCATTTACTCAATGAAATTGAACTAGAACAATCCTCAGCATGTTAACTTCACGAGCAGCACAAATATAATATCAAGTAATAAAATATTATTGCATAATCTCTTTGGTATAGAATAGTAATTAGGACAGGAAAGAGAGGGAAATAGGAGAGAAATAAGGGAAGAGGGAACAGAGGAGAAGTCAGAGGGAGTCAAGTGGGAAGAATAGAAAAGGAGAGAGACAGAGGGAGGAGAGACTAAATCAAAATTAAGCCATACAATTCATTCACAGTAGACCAGGGTCTGCCAATACAATTGTGTGTACCTATCTATATATATGTTTAGAGACTCTAACAACTAATACCTATATAACTGCTATTTCTTTAATCTTGTTTCACTTACTACCTCACTAATTCTAACAACTCTCTTCCTAATTACAATTATATAACAGTATGTAAGTATGTATGTATGATTTTACGGAAAACTATAGATACAACAACAATAACTAGAACTCTAGAAGTCTCATCTCACTTGGTGGGGTTGATTATAAAAAACTATAGATAAATGCAATAATTTTTACATCATTGAAAGATCATTGTATTATGTTCCATATTTCCTTCACACATAGGAAAATATAGAAACTCACAATTTTTTATTAGTTAAGTTTATACACATTCAAACAGCTACTATTATATTTACAGTATATACAAAAACTAAACAAGCTCAGCTCATTCAATATTCATGCTATTTTTCCTGACTAAGCTTAGGCTTGCTCATTTTTTAATGAACAAGCTTGAGCATGCTAAAACTTTTCTCCGCTCAACTTGATTAAAGCTCTAATGGTAACCGTTAATGGCATCCAATGGTTTCTCCGCTCAACTTGATTAAAGCTCTAATGGTAACCGTTAATGGCATCCAATGGTTTCACGTTAACAAAATCATGTTTGAATGCAATAATTCAGGGATGGATAGGAATTTTGTCCTTACAGTAACTTCAACAAAGTCTTTGGGGTGTCTAATTTTGATAGCGCAGCCAAAAATTGTGCTTCCATGAAAAGAAAGAGCTGCTGAGGCATCCTCAGCTGCATGAAATTCCATGAGTGCTTGGCCTTTATCTTTGTGCAACTGCAATCATGACGTAAAAGGATAGCCTCAAAACCATAGCTTCGTGCACAAAAATTTCAATTTACATATTACATATTTGCAATCTCTAAATTCACAATGCAGCTAATGCACGGCTGGGCTCCTTGGACAAGATTTTACACCAGCAAAAAGCAACAGGTTGTTGAGAGACTCCCATCACAGCTCTCTCACAGGTGTGATAAAACAGAGTCAAAGGGTTTATTACGTGCAATGTTGTCATCCCCAATCCATGGGTGACCTAGCAAACCACTTTAGTGCCACTTGTTGTATATCAGTAGTTACTGCATTCTAAAAACTGCTTAAGCACTAATGCTTCAAAACCCAATATAAAACCTAGTTGAATATAAAGATTAAAGACACTTAGTACTTAATGGGCTGTAAGCCTCTTTCTTGGATTTTGATCAAGCATTTTTCTAATTAGATCCTTGGCACTTTCTGAAAAGTTGAGCAATGAGTCTGACTGAAAATCAAGTTTTCCTTGCAAAACCTTTTGGAAGATCCCCATTTCATTTTCTATGGGCGGCGGAATTTATAGAACAATATTAGCATTGAAGAACAAAAGAACATCAAGATAATAAGCTCATGCCCCCACCTGACATTCCCTATGTCCATGTTATGGGTAAATAATGCAATGCATACTTCGGCTAAATTGATTTAACTGTTTTGAGCTCCATTGTGGACTTCACTTTCTATATGTTTACCATTAAGATCTTAGCTTAATATATATAGTTACCAGCCCAAAAAGATGGCGTGCCACTTAATAAGATGTATAAAGCAACCCCAGCACACATCTGATTCAGGTCCCTAATACTTGTGTAACAAGAACATCAGACTGCATAGCGCAAGTAAAAATTGCAGAAGGTGCCGGTGTGAAGAGGGCAACCCCCAGCCGCATGAAGCTAAAATCCAACTGGTTCTTTAATTTGTTGATCTAATGTATGCAGCATAGTGTAAATAATACTTCTCTGTGGGTGGGAACAGTCCCCAGCTGCAAATACGTTATTTGTCCTATCAACTTCAATCCAGCTGCATCCCACGGGCTTTTTCATATCCTTGTTTCTCATCATTCTTCTTACCTCCATGACCCCATCCCACCTAGCATCTGCAGCATATAAGTTCGACATGACAACATAGTTTCCAACATCATCAGAATCTATTTCAAAGAGTTGATCAGCCACAACACGTCCCAATTCCACCTCATGATGGATTTTGCAGGCACCAAGCAGTGTCCCCCACACATTTGCATTAGCTTTGATTGGCATCCTGGTCACAAGAGCATACGCATCATTAACATGGCCACCTCGAGCTAGTAGGTCCACCACACAAGCATATTGCTCCAAAGTTGGTTTGATTCCATGGATTTTCTTTATTGAATAAAATATCTTCAGTCCTTCATCTACAAGGCCAACATGACTACAAGCAGACAACACAGAAGTGAAGACGACATGATCTGGGTTGATTCCCAGATTGAGCATATGAGAAAAAAGCCCAAGTGCTTCATCACGCATACCATGCATAGCATACCCACCAATCATTGCAGTAAACATAACCAGATCCTTATAATTGCTAGAATGAAATAGCTTATGTGCACAACCTACGTTGCCACATTTGGCATATGCATCTAATAGGGCACCAGTTAAGCGAACATCATCAAAACAAGATCTGATAATATAACCATGACACTGGTTCAACAAGTGTATTGATGCCATTTGTGTGCATGCAGGAAGGAGGCTCATAATGGTCAGTGCATCAGGCTTCATCCCTAGAGCAAGTAACTCATAGAACAAACAGAGAGCTTGCTCAGGAAAATCATTCTCAGCATATGCCCGAACCATGAGATTCCAGGTGGTAATGTCTGTCTCGGACATCCCTTTAAATATCATATTTGCATCATGATATAATCCTATATCTACATAACCTGAAATCAATGAATTGTATGTGACTAAATTTCTTCTCTCTGATAGATTTAGAAACATTTTGTGAGCATACACCATGTTACCACATTTGGAATATGCATCAAGTATAGAATTCCCAACTGTGGGATCAGTAACAGAACCCAAAAAGCCAGTCTTAATTGAATAACTATGTATTTCTTTAACCTTTTCTAGTTGCAAAAGAGAAGCACAAAAATTGATTATAGTCAATATTGTAACAGAATCAGGCCTAATTTCTTCCCTATGCATCCAATTTAACAAGCTTAAAAATTTAGAACCACATCTCTGCTCTCCAAAAGCATCAAGAATAGAATTCCATGAAATCACATCTTTCCTTGATATCATACAAAATGCATGATATGCTGCTTCTATATCGCCACATTTTGAATAGAAATTTACACAGGCATTTCCAACTGTTGTATGCTCGAAGAGGAAAGAGTTTCTAAAAACATATGCATGAATCTGTTTTCCCACCTCTAAGTATCTTAATTGAGCACATACAGGAAGGATGCTAACAATAGTTACAGAATCTGGCAATAACTTCTCTGCAAATGTCAAATTACCAAATAAATGCAATGCTTTCAACCATTCACCATTAGAGGCATATCCTGCAATAATAGTATTCCAGGAAACCAAATCCCTTGCATCCATTTTCCGAAAAAGGTATTCTGCCTTTGCAACTTGCCCAACTTTTACGTAAAAGCTAAGTAAAGAATTAGAGACAGAAATATCGCTTGACAATTCAATCCGTTGTAGCACATAACAGTGGATTTGTCTTCCAAAATAATAGGCAACATTTCTATCAAACGGAGCACAAATAGGTAAAATACTTGCAATAGTTGAGTAATTTGGTTCTAAGTGTCCTTTCACCATTGAAAGGAACAATGCCAATGCATCTTTGAAGAAATCATTCTCAGCAAGACCTGCAATCATTGCATTCCATGAAACAACATCTTTATGAATAATGTTATTGAACACGGAAAACGCATCATTAGACACCAGCCCACACTTTGCATAAAATGATACTAGAGCATTTCCAACAAGGGTGTCTGTTTCATATCCTGATTTGATTATATAAGCATGGGCGCTCTTCCCAGCATCTAGATCCCTTGAACGAGCACATATGGGAAGAATAGTAGCAACAGTGATAGAATTGGGCTTAGCCTCTCCACTCACATGCATGTTCCAAAATGTTCGAATCACATTATAGTCATGTTTCTTGGACCTGGCCAGCCCAGATATAACAATATTCCAAATAACAGGATCATTAGGACTCAGCTGATCAAAAAGCTTTTGGCAGTCATCAAATGCACCACATTTGGCGTACATGTTAAGAAGTGCTTTGGAAGTGACTTGGTAAGAACCATAGCCCTGTTTCAAAATAAAACCATGTAGAGCACTGCCCAAGTTGCCATACAAAAAGGCAGTGCAGGACTTGAGAATGGTAGCAAATGCTAAGTGACTTGGTTTATAAACTGCAGAACCCCTTAAGCACTGGAAGAAAAGTGTCAAGGCTTCTTTATGCTGGCATCTATGCATGAGTACAGAATTCCATTTCTTGAAATCCTGTTGAGACATGCCAAAAGGGAGCTACAATGGGGGTTTAGGTGACAATAAAAGACCACCAGGAGGAGCTGTCAACAACACACTAATGCTACGAACTTTAGCATATCATAAAGAACTTCAGCATAACCATTTCTTGTTCTTCAATTAAACCAACAAGTAAACAATAACACACAGACAGCCTTCAAATTGAAAAGACCCTGCATTCAGTTTAAATCAATTCCTAAAGGGATGATTTAAGGAAGAATAAGAGAGAGAGAGCAAAAAACTAAAAACAAAAAAGACCTGTATTCTGAAGGTTGATGCGTTCAGTTGAAAATGGGGAAAGCAACAGCAAGGTCAGGAGACTTCTACTGAGGAAGAAGACAAGTTTCATCCAACATAAGGAGGAAGACTTGGTTCAGGCCAGTAATACCTCATTAAATAGACCAAAATACCGATACTTTTGGCACAGATTAGCATGAACGAAGAGATAAAAGAAGCTCAGAATATATTACAAGGCCAAACCAAATGGAGAATTAACCACTCAACTCAGTTGAACTGAGGAAGAATCAGAACAGATTGGAACAGCATGCCCAAATGTTTTCCAAAGCCAGAAATTTCTTCTTACATCCGTATTGCTATCACCATGAGCAGCAACGATCCACTCTTTGTGAAAATGAACACATTTCTTCTGCGGGCTCTGAAAAGCAAATGCACCAGAACCAAAATTCATACATAGTTACTTGTGCCTGCAAAGGGCTAAGAGAAGGAGGAAGAATCCTATTGTTTTCTCTATTGAAGGCATCAAAGCATCATTACATGAATACAAATAACAAAAGCAATATGACAACAAATAGCCACACTTATGCCTAATGCAAGCACTATCAATGTGTTACACTACACACTAACTTCACAAAGTCCTAACACATTCCTAATCAAAAGTCTTTAAGCATCATTGTCTTGCTTCAACTGAATAATCTTCTCCAAGATTGAGCTTGCAATTGAATAAGTCTTATTCCCACAACCAAGCCTCCTGTACTAAACAGAGATACCAAATCAGGATTCAGTCTAAAGTGAGTGAAATTGGCAAATCTTTGCTACTATAACCAAAGATCAAAACTTAAACAACAGACAGCAATATTCAAGTCAGAATAATTGAGTTGCAACCAATATTTAAAACCAGAATCTTAAAAGCAAAACTGAAAAGTTGTTCAAGCAGATGCACCGTTGCTGGTATTCCAGTGACAAATTTTCAAAATTAACCGATCTATATAAAAAGTCATACCTAACTTTACTGCCAAATGCAATAATAACCAATGAATAGATAAAATCAGAGTTTGATGCTGCAATAATCGTTTGCTTGAAGAGCTTAAACAAATTTTAATTTGTCACTCTTTCCCTTGTATGATTCTACGACCTCTAGTCTTTTGAAGCAAAACGAAGAACCGAGTAAAACAAAATCCTATGCAGGACAGCCCAGAACATTATAATAACATTTTCCCCCTTCCCAAACGAATCAATACTTACACAAAGATTGCTCAAGATATCAAAAGTTGTAATATTTGTTCCGTCCAGGCCATCGATAGAGACCAAGTTTCAAGATGCTTTCGGCGGCTACGAGCCTTCTTCGCCCAAGACCAAGTCTAAAGAAGACGCGATGGATGAAGAAGAATGCGCATCGGGAGAGATGCCGAAGGACGAACGCGCACCGCGAGCGAAACTGAAATCAAAGATGCTACAGAGCTCCAGACTGTCCGCCGGTGAAGCTACGGACCGTCCGCGGGCGAAGAAGATGTGGCAAGGCTGGGCTGCGTCGAAGCTTGGTCTGAATCTGATAAAAAAAAAAAAAAAAAATTGAATTGCTGCTGCGCTCTAGTTTACAGCAGGTAATATGGGTTTACATCATGGGCTCCATCCGATAAAATGAGTGGTTTGAGTTCTTGGGACTGTTTGGAAGATGTTATTTTAGGTCAAATCCATATCATCCCAATATGTAGTGAGTTGGATTTCCGAGTTAGCAGGTTAGCTCATATTTTTTTATGTAACCTAAGACCCAAGTCTAGAAGTCCCAAGGCCCAAGCCGAAAGACCCAAAGTCCAAAACCTATTAATATCCGTGGCAGTGGAGGATTTACCTATGGAAAAGTCAAGTGATTGAGCTCAAGAAAATCGTCCAACTTCACATCATGCTTTAAATTCGAATATCATTAATATTAACTAATTATTTATTATTTTTAAGTTCTACTAATGATTTTTGGATTTATGTTTATTATCATGTGTAGATTTGCTATGAATATTTAATTAGTAATGTATTTTTTATTTTTTTTATTGTTTAGGTTTGTAGAAAAAACAATTTTAATAAGTTATTTAAAAAAAATTGAAAAAATAATAATAATATGGGTTGGGAGGGTCAACTCAATGGTTATGGGTTAAGTTGACTAAATGTCCATCCACATTAATGTGGTCCTTTTAGCCTAAAACCTATACGGTCTCAACCCATAACGGATTAGCCCGAACACGATGACTCGGACCATATTACCACCTCTACTCTAGTTGATGCAAGAATTTCTCGTGAAACATGGGGCTAGCCATGCAAAGTTTGGGGCCTCTTTGGTTGGAAGGGAGGGGATGGATGGGAGGGGATTCAAGGAAAGGGTATGACGTTATTTTGTTTGGTTTGATTGGTAAGGGAGGAGGTGAGAGGTTTTTAATGATCATTTATTTAGTTTAAGATGGAATGAGAGTGAAGAAACGATAGCAATTTACTATTCTACCCTAACATATTTAGTTATATTTTTTATTTCTATGTTATATAAATTAATTTACATCTTATCTAATTAAAATAATATAATTTTTATTTATAATTAATTTAATAATATGTTTTTAAGTTAATTGTATAATAATATATTTTTTAACTATAATAGTATTTTTATTTATAATAACATATTTTCATTTTAAATTAATTTCATAATAGAAATAATAAAAGCCCAAGAAAAAGCACAAAAAGAACAAGTCTAAAAAACTCTAGAAAGACCTTCAACCTCAAAAAAATCAGTATACAAAACCTCTTTTCAAACCCCTCAGCAATATAAATTCCTTAAAGTTCCTATTTAGAAATTAAGTCATTTATCTTTTAGCCACTAAAACAGTTAAATTTGTCTCTTATTATAAGGCCATTATATATATCCAGGTACTCCACCCAATCTTGTAAAAACCCTATCTAGTTATGGACTTATCCAAACCATATGTCCTTCACAAACTATAGAAGAGATAGCCGAATTAACAAAATATGTTAGAGATTCAATAAAGCATTATTTTGGAATTGTAACCGAATATACTATATTCATTAGATGTTATTCAATTATGGCTTAAATAACTCCAGATAGATATTATCCTCCTATAAGCCTGATAAAGCTTGGAACTACTAAAAAACCCATAGAATATGATCCAAGGGTCAAAGAAGATATTAAAGATGATGAAGAATTCCAGTATCAGGTATTTGCCATAAGAGCCTAGGATTATAACATTATATTCCTAGAGATAAACATAACTGTAACATTTGAAGAAGCTCAATGGGTTTATTTTACAGGCCCAACTACATGTATAGACTCAGTAGGATGAGTATTAGGGCATGTTTGTTTTGGCGTTGAGACTTATAAGCTGCTTTTCACATAAATCAAGATAAAACTCCTCTCATATACTTACCTTGTATACCGTAAATCATAATTGAAAAGCATTCCAATCACTATTCCAAACGAGCACTAAGTAGTCAAGCAAGGCTCTTCATGCAATGGTATGATAAAATAAAGATGAATAAAATAGAGAATCCCGAAGAAACCAAAAAGAAGATATGTCAAGTGTGACTCCCCTATAGAGCCGGGAAATCAAGCCAATCCTGTTGGGCTAGCTTATTTAGGCCCGAGCCCATCAAGGGCCGGGCTTATGATTTAGAGTCTCCAGAAAGAAGTGGGTCTAAAAGGGTTGGCCCTTTTGTTTAAATTTTTTTTAAATAAATAAGTGAACAGTAGTCAATATAGTTTGGAGAGTGGAGACACGAATGATGATTTGAGACTATACTATTCAATATTCAGTCTGGCTGAGGACTTGTTTGATTGGTTGTGGACATTAATTATGGTTTGAACTTAGGTTTTAGTGTTTATATGTTATTAAACATAGATAATATTTATGTTTTGAATTAGGTATTTTAATCTTTAGGCATATAGGTTGCGGAAAAACGTTAAACGGGCCTGAGGCCTACGGGCTCACTTAAATGGGTTGGGCCGTCACTTTCCCCTGCTTTTTTGGACTCGGATCGTTTAGGCCCCAACCCATCACGGGCCGACCCTGTAGGGCCGAGCCAACCCATTTTCCCAGTGCTACTCCCCTATTCTCAATGTGATTTGATGAGTCATTACATAATGAATTCGAACCGCTAAGGCAAGTTTCAATCTTGGGACTAATATATCTTTGATTGTAACTTAAAGTCATAGCTTCAAAATACAGATTGATCCCATATTTGATTGGGCTTTTCTGAAAAATTTTGAATTTTCCAAACATTTATATAGTGGTTTGCAACTTTACGATACATCAGTCCTCAACCTCATTTATTATTATCAGAGTGCTTCTTTGCTTTTAAACTCGTGAAGTGTTTGTTAACTAATGGGCCCTTATCATGCAATTGCACAATCCTAGTTTAGTTATCGTGTTAACGAAATATATCAATTCGCTTCACATACTATACTATTATCTCCATTACTACCCCTTGGGGTACTAATTATACTATGGTATGTATTTACATTACATACAGAACATGTAGTCATAACAAAGTCTATGTACGAAAAACCAACAAGAATCTTAGATTCTTCATCTTTTAATTATCTGTGATTGCCTTTTTTCCCTTCGAGCCACTTGCCTTCACTATATGGTAATTATTGAAAAATGTGAGAATCTTAGTAGTAACTACAATCATTCACATAGTATGCAAGTTGTAACCCCCTACCTTGACAACTGATATTATGGATCGAAAACGTGCAATTAAGTTAAATTGGAGACCAACAGAGAATTCAAAACTTATAAATGTCCTAGTTTTAAGACTGTGATAAAGTTACAAAAATTGGGTTCGATCCTGCGATAAAGTGGGCTTTTCAAAACTTTTCACAATCTGTTTAATCAGATCTCATTTTTACATTTCAAAACTATTTGGCATGCTCGATACCATTCCATTCATTCATATCAGAGTGCTCAACTAAAATTCCTAATGACAATCGGGTTTCAATCTTAACTATACGAGCCTACAAGGCATATTTGCCCATTTTCAAATGGGGATTACAGACAATTACACAAATCTACTATATCGGTCTACATCTACATATACAATTATCCTAACATTCGATAACCAACACAAAACTAATATCCCAACCATGAACTCTAACCGTCCTTGTATACCATCTTCTCTTTTTATCTGTCTGCCCTAGCTGAGCTTAGTAATGAAAAGAGTGAGATGCATAGGAATCTCAGTAGTAATAATTTCAATCATAAGATATATAATAAACAAGGCATGTAAGCAATTATCGCTAAATGATAACACAATAATATTCTCAGTGGCAATTACATCAGTAGAGACTTTTATGTAACGACCTCACCCATACATCAGCCGGGACTTTTGACCAGCCTACCCTTACTCGTACATCAGCTGGGGCTTTTGGCATAAGCAACAACAACATTCATCATATTCACTTTCACGATATTACAACACCATTCACTGTATACACAATAACGACAACTTTCCATGTATCCACAATAATGCGTGACTTGCATCACACATGGCAGCCTTTGCTGTAATCACAATGATGCGTGACAATAGTCACAACAGCTTTCACTATATTCAGATATTGCTTTCTTCACAATTCAGCTTCCACATTCTTCACAATTCAATGCTAAACACAAACGTCCAAGTATTATACATGATATAAGAGAAAGAGTTACTACCTTGTTCTTTCCATTCCTGCTCAGGCACCAGTTTCTCATGCTCAGGACAAATGTCAAATTCTATAAATCATAAGCAAGGATGACATGTTATTCCCTATTCAATTCTCAACTCCAAAACGCTTGGGGTTGGTTATCATTTGAGACCCTTAGGTAGCTAAGATAAGTTCAAACAAAAGCCTAAAGGGTTAGGGAGAACTAGACCAGAAACCACCTTTCAAAAGTCCAAAATGTTGAAATTGGGGGATGGTCGTGGCCAAGGAATGGTCAAAAACATTTTTGGCCGTGGCAAAAACCAAGAAAAATCTTGTTTCTTGGCTGAACTTTCAAAAATCATAACTAATTTTATAAAAATCAAATGAGATGATTCCAAGTTCTATGGAAAGCTATTGAAGCCCTCTATACAGGAAAAGTATTAACTACTGCCATTTACAATTACAAAAATACAAAATCCAATGCATTCCAATATTGTTCTAGAATAGCTTCCAGTTTGAACCTCAAACTTTTGGAATACACAACTTCTAGCACACACATCAAAATGACTCCTATAATATATCAATTTAAAGCTTTGCATATGCACTATTAGATTGTAAAGTTTCATAATTTTTAGACAACATTTACTCCTTCAAAACTGCCCTGCAACTTGACTGTCTTGAATAGAGTTTCCATTGACAGAGGTGTGTTTGGATTGGCGATTGGATAAATGACTTATTTTTACTTTGACTTATGGAATCTTAAGATTGGGAAAAAGTAAGATTGGGTAAAATGATGAATGTTTGGATTGGCAATTGGATAAGTGCTTTTGTAAAAGTGAAAGGTGTTTGGTTTAACTCTTGCATAAGTTGCTTTTGTGTTATTTAAGAGAAAACATTTTTTAAAATTATGAAAAATGAAAAAATGAAGGGAGAATTCTGAAAAAAAAAACTATTCATTTCAGTTAATGCCATGTAAAATGACAAAATGAAGGGAAAATGAAAAATGAAAAATGAAAAAATGAAGGGAAGATATCTGCACACGGAGGGATTTTTTCACAATTTTTCCAAAAATTAACTTTGAAAATTTGGCAATGGTAAAATTCTAAATAAAATACTTAAGAGTTATGACTATCATGACAAGCAATGCAGAAGGCACATATCAAAACGACTGTTTCCACCTCCTTCTCATTTGTTAAAGTGACATTCTTGGTGATAGATGATCCAAACATACCATGGCGACAGTGTTAGCATAAGGCACATACTCAAAAGTTTCCTGCTGCTTACCCATCCAGATAACAGTTCTTTGCACACTTTTCACATACAAATCTTTCTTTTCTCTCAGCACATATTTGATCCAAACATACCATAAAGACCTTACCAGAAAAGGCACGGCCAAAGGCATAAAACCTTCCCTTATCAAATGAATCGGCCTTAGTTTCATGTATATTAGCAAAAAACCAAATTACAATTAAATATTTTGAAATTAGAAATTATAATTAACTATATTGGCAATGGTAAAATGAATAATAAAATTACAATTAAAATGCAAATAAATTAGAAAGTATACAAACTTAAAGTTTTTGATAAAGTACAATATAATATAACTAATAACATCAAAGGTCCCGTACAATTTGGTCCCTGATGGTGTCACGAACATGATTCATTTAGGTTGAATATGTCTGAGCATCATTTGTCGACGATGGCTCTTGATCTTGACTACTATCTACATCAACTATATTATTCTCATTTTCTGCATCCCTAAAGTCCACATCAGTTTGGGAATTTCTTCTAATGAAATTATGTATAGCTATTGTGGCATAGACAATTTAGACTTGAGTGTCGAAGCTGTACTTACGCATGTGTTGTAATATTTCAAACCTATTTTTCCACATTCCAAAAGTCCTTTCTATTGTGCACCTCAAGCTTAAATGATAAAATTGAAGGCCTCATTAGGATTCTGAAACCCCCGGTGAGTCCTGAATTCTAGGAGGTGGTAACGTTCACATCTATATGGATCAAGAAACCCAACTGATGTTAGGTAGCCAGAATCAACCAAATAATATTTTCCTAACATGTGTTAAAATCATTATAAATGTGAGATTAAGTTAAACCTGAAATGAAGACAAAGCAACGTAATTGAATTATACAAAAAAATACCTTGTGGTAGATGTGGGAAATTCATGGTTGGATCTGAGACAGCAAAGTGAAAAACATGAGCATCATGTGCTGAACCTTCCCATCCCGCTAACACGAACGTGAAGTACATATCCCAATCACAAATAGCCATAACATTTTGTGTGGGATATCCCTTTCTCCCGATAAATTTATCTCGGCCCGGTCCTGTAATGACATAGTTGATGTGAGTACTATCAATAGCTCTAATGGCATCCCCGAAATATGGCAAATATCGGTTATCATTTACTATTTTTGGATGATATTGACTGAATTTTGGATCGCATGGTCTAATTATTTTGGTTCCAAGCTTAAGGCAGGCCTTTAAAACCATGTGTAAAAGTCTACTTACAGTTTCACCTTAATGTTTAAATATTTCTTGTACTAGCTTATTTCCTACTCCATGTCCCATAGTGAGTTAGAACATCACAACCATTTCTTCAACACCGGTATTCCTAGAATCTCTTAACCCATGCTCACACAACTTAATGCACAAACTGTGGAATACATGTTTTTCCATTCTAAACATCTGATGACATTTTGAACCTTTATTTGCCAACATTTCTTGTACCCAATAGTGACCTGTTCGCTGACTCATTCGACACGGTTGTCTGCACACATATGGCAATAAATATTGATAAAGCAACACGCATAAACGTTCATATTCATCCAACTCAACCTCAATAATTAAGGCATTGTCACTATCTTCATCTTCCTCCATCCCCTGCAACCTGTTTTGGTTGTTACGATTTGCCATTGATGTACCTGTGATTGTGGTGAAATTGTGGTGTGAGCAGGATGATTAACAAATATAACATATAATACAAATACCAACAGCATAAAATCGTTCTAAACGACGGGTCAAGTAATCCAAAATGAAAAAAAATGAAAAATGTCTTAATTCAAGTGCCAAATATCAAATGCAACTGCAACTACTAGTCCTCTACGATATAACGCAACCATGTCATCAAGTAGTCAGGGTCTCCTTTCAATGACACAAATACTTCCCGATGTGCCTTGCTTTCCAGAGCTCGCATACACCGGACTCCAAAGGCTTTGTCCTCCTTCACATCGTCAAGGGAAAATAGAGATTTCATAACCTCTGGCATGCTAGTTTCTTGATTGCTATTAAGGCCTCAGCTCTATCCACAGAAACATTAGCAATAACACTGACATGATCATCTATTTGCTTTGTAGCCAGAAGTTTATGTTTTTTACTTTTACTAGACCCTTTACCTCTCTTCCTTTTCTGTTCACTTCCAAATGCGCTGGGACCAGTGCCTGATGGTGTTAATCTAATGATTGTCATTTCCTCTGTAACCCCTATACTAATTGCACGGTCAGCGGCAAAATGCTCATCCTCGTTGTCCCTAGAGCCTTCCTTATTATCCATCGTGGGTCTGTAAACGTCATCCTTGTAATCCCCCTCCATAATCATATCCGAAATACAACATTAGAGTGAAATAGAGACCAATAATAATCAAAATTCATTTACATTCCCCATCCTTAAGATAGGGTTTTCACAAATTTCTTTAACAAACACTTTAACTTTGTCTCACATTCACATTTCGAATACAATTACATTGCGAAGATAGTTAACATTCATAATATATCAGAGTGCATAATAATAATCCTGGCAATCCCGGGTTCATATCTTCATTAAAGGTTCATGGGCACATACGCCCTTTACAATTTTTCAAATGGGGATTACACAATACTTAATCCAAATACACATTCCAATATATCATCCGAACATATACAATTATCCCAGCAAATAACGATAACCAACTATCAAATCTAAATGCCCATAAGGGATTCTCCCGCCCCTAGTCGCTTGCTCCTTCCTCGAGCCACTTGTCCTGTCTAAAATGTTAGTAGGGGAGGGTGAGATTCTAGAGAATCCTAGTAGGAAACAAATACCAATATGCATGCAAGATAAGTGTTTAATGCATGACATGCTTGCATCATAATAACTCGTGCTCACATAATGACATATCCGCATGCTCAATGTTTCAACAACATACTCATGGCCATAGCATAAATAGAAACAGAGCTTCAATCATTCATATATGTTTCACATAATCAAGCAAAACAATAACATGCATCAATACACAAACACAAATATCAATACATGCAGGAGAGGTAAGTTCCCTACACTTATTCTTCCACGTATGCTCTAGCATTGGCTACACGCGATCCGAGCGGATATCAAACCATGATCAGGGTGAATATCTGACCCTATAAACAAATCAAGGACATAGGATCATTCTCTTTTCCAAATTCTCATTTTCATAACACTTAAATTTGGTTATCATAATTGACCCTTAAGAGGCCACAAATGCCTCTAATAAAAGCCCTAAAAGGTTGGGAAACAATAGGTTAGAGATCTCCTTTCGAAAACTCAAAGTGCTGGAACACAGGGGTTGGCCGCGGCCAGCCCTTCCTTAGGCCGCAGCCAAAATATGGTCAGCAGGTCACTGGCCGCGGCCAGCCACCCATGGGCCACGGCCAGAATTAGGCCAGAAAGGTTTGGGCCGCGGCCAGCCACCTTGGGCCGTGGCCAAGAAATTCCCTGATTCTTGACTGAACTTCCAAAATTCATAACTAATTCTTGAAAAATCGAAACATGGTGATTCCAAAGCCAAATGAAAGGTACTTAAGTCGTCTTTATAGGAAAAATATGTACCATTACTAGAAATCACCAAAAAATTCCAGAATTACACACAACTCATCACTGCCCCCAAAACAGAATTCTGTTTCAATCCCAAACTTTGGACAACCATATCTCACATAATACTAAACGAAATGACACAAAATATATGTCCATTTTGAAGCTTGGGATGTGAAATTTAAGAATGGAAAGTTTCACATTTTTATGAAATCATTTGGTCATTCAAAACGTCCACACAAATAAACTGCCCAGAACAAAGTTCCAAGGGACCGATTTTCCAATTTTCTACCAAAGTGTCCCATGGCTCCAAAATTAACAATCAAGCCTATTCCCACATAAATTTTCACAAGGAACACAATGGTAACCTCAAAATGACCAAAATCACAACTCATTTACATGCCTTGTTTTGAACAAAGCACAAAACCAACACAAAATGTGCCAAACTTCACATTTAAGCTTCAATGCAATTCTATCAATTCAAAACACTAAACAAGGCACCATTTCCATAACAACAACATACCATACTCCCCAAGACCCTAAACCACAAAAATGAGGGCTAAAATTCCAGAAATTCAAGGCCTAACCAATGGCCACAAAACTTATATGGAAATAAAGCTTTCACTTACCTCAACAACTTTCTCAAAGAAGTTCCTTGATTCACCCAAGTCCACAATTTCGTGAGAGCTCAAACACCACCAAATGACAAATCTAAAACCATGAAAGTGAAGCTCTCAACTCAAGGAACAACTTTAAAGAAGGGAGTTTTTTCCATTAGAGGTCAAAATCTTACCTTTTTTACAAGCTTTTCCTTCTTCCTCTTTGGTCTCCAATGGCGAAAATGGAGAGAGAAGAGAGAGAGAAATGTTTGATGATGATGATAAAGGTGAGGAGCAGAAATTTCTGCCCCCACATACCATTTCATGCGCATGAGAGAGACAAAAGAGAGGGAGAGGGAGAAAAAAATAATAAACAATGGCCATTTGACTTTTTCCAACAACTCCCATCTCATATAAGCTCGCCAAGTGTCTCAAATCTATTGGCTCTCATAAAGTAAGTAACCAAATTAGTTACTCTAATCCCTCCATTAGCCATTTTAATTTCATATCTCATGCCATCTTAATTAGTAATTAATCTCTTCCATTAATCACTAATTTAGAGCCATTCTTTCAATTTTTCCAACAATTATAGCATATTAATTAAAATTGCCATATAGCACATAATTATTTCACTTTAATTCAATAATTATCCTCAATAATTACCATTAGCCTTTAATCAAAAATTGGGGTGTTACAATCCTCATCTTCCTTATTTGTCTGTGGTTGTGTGCGAGAGGTTGAGAAAATGTGGTCTCCCATTGCCATACCATCCTTGAATAGTATTCTTAACTCCCTTCCATGCTTTAGGCATGAGTACCTAAACTTCCTATATGAGGGTTTCTCCAGCATGCATACAAGTAAAAGGAATCAAAACAAATATTTGAATGGAAAAATGCAAACTAATGAAACTTGTAAGTTGCACTAACAATTTTTTACCTGTAATTTCTCCGACCACCGCTTGTCCAATGTGTAACCCCCTTACCGTAATTACATCCGGTTTATAAAATTCAAGTGAAATATAGACCAATAAAACAAAACAATATTTATAATCCCTCATCTTCAAGATTAGGTATCCCGAAAACAAAGTTCAAAAACATAATTTATCTGGTCCCTTATTCACTTTCAGATACAATTACCTGTGTAGTCAAATCACATTGATAAATATCAGAGTGTGTAACTAAAATCCCGAAAACCCCGGGCTACATGTATATATACAAAGGTTTTAAGGTTTCCCAGAATGGGGATTACATATCCAAAATGTTAGTTACATCTTATATACAAACGGTAATCCCAAACCAAAAACAAATAACCAACCCCAACCAAATATCTCTAAGAGATCCTAACCACTCCTGTTTGTCCGCTTCCCTTTTGAGCCACTTGCCCTGTCTGAAATGTTAGTCATTTGGAAAGAGCGAGATTCTAAAGAATCCCAGTAGTAATAAATCACTCATACAATATATAAACACAAAGCATGTAAGTTCAACATGTTTAGCAACAACACTATGAGTTATGGCTCACGCCACAACTGACAGCACTCACGGCGGTATCACAATGCTCAATGCCCGCTTTCACGGTAATCACTATGCCATCTTTCGCTGTAATCTCAATGCCAGCTTTTGCTTAAACACTATGCCCGCTCTTACGGTAATCACTATACAATAGCATCACAAAGCACAAAGCACCACAAAGCATCTCAATGCATCATAAAGCAGCAGCAGCAACAACATAATGCATGATAGGTATACATACAATACATTTACATAAAGTATAAGAGAGGGTCACTACCTGTATCTTTACTGACGTTCTTTGGTATAGTGGGCTCATGAGTCTGACAGATGTCAAATCCTATAACCAAATTAGGGACAACCGATCAATTCCTTTTCCAAATCCATATTTCCATAATACTCTAAGTTAGTTATCATTTAGGACTCTTTAAGTGGTTATTAGAGGACTAAACATATGCCTAAAGGGTTGGAAGAAACTACCCTGAAGACCCCTTTTCGGAAGCACAATATTGATTCTCAGCTGACTCACTCGAGTGAAGATAACCTCACTCGAGTGATAAGAGACTCGTACTCGAGTGAGAATGGCTCTCACTCACGAGGGTTTGATGGTGAACAACTACCTTGACCAGAAAGTGCTCACAACACTCGAGCATAAGGCTTTGTACTCTGGTGATGACCCCAAATCCACTCAAGTCCCCGAAAGTGCAACACAAGAAGTGACAACCCAAGAGCACATGCAACAACAGAGGGAAAGGCTCACTTGAGCACCACCCTTAGCACTCGGGTGAGGAGCCCGCACTTGTGAGTGTCAGAACACACTCTTGAATATTGATCAGTGAGTGAGGACCCGAAATCAAGCCTAACCATGAACACACCATCAGTCGAGTGACCCTACGCTCACTCGAGTGATCACCAACATCACTCACGGATAAAGAAGTGCACTCGAGCTTTCTTCATAAAAACAGAGGTGAAACACAAAGAAAAAAGGGAAAACACATGGCAGCACTCGAGTGTGATCCTCCCTCACTTGAGTGATGCTATCGGATTGCCCAGATCGCAGCAAATGACAGAAATTCCTAAATTGGTCAAAATTGCTCCCAATGGTTCCTAAACTCCACACAAAGCTCATACCCACTCAAAGTTGCCTAAGGAACATATTGGTAACTTCCAAAACACCCAAAAACCATTTTAATCACAATCTAACTCTTGGGTCTCTAATTCACACAGAATACCCAATTCCAATCAACACACTTCTAAACTTCAAAACTATAACCAACATTCAAATAACTTCACAATGAACTAATTCTAACATCATCCACTATGAAATTCATACATCCAAAATTTACCCAAAACCAGGGCAATTTCCAGATTTTATCAAACTTATCCAAAAATCACAACAAATATCTCAAAAAGCCTCAAATGCTTACCTCTTCACTTTCCAAAACTAGAACCTTGATTCTCCAACTTTCAATTTGCTCCAACTCCCAAATCACCACTATTCAAAATTCTGAAATCACCAAGATGAAGCTCTCAATGAGGTGCACAATATTAGAGAAAAGGTTTAGGGCATTAGAGATCAACTAAAACATCAAAATCTCACCTTTCTTCTTCCTTTTCTTCTTGATCACCAGAAAAATGGAGAAAGAGAGAGATGATGATGATGAGAGATGGTGAGGATGATGATGATGTGTTTTCCTTTCCCTTTCCCTACACAAAACACATAGGAGAGAGAAGAGAGAGAAAAAGTGAGTTTGTTGTCTTTTGTGCCATATCTATTGGTCTACACAATGACATTTGTCAACATCATTCTTACTTCCTCCATGAGCTCACACCAATGCAAAGCATGGGATTCCGACCCATAGACAATAGATCTCAACCCTTGATCTCTAATCACCAATGAGTCTCCTCTTTGGTAACTGTCCAATTAGTCGGTAAATTTTCAATTTTACCACTTTGCCCCTATTTTCACTATGATTATTACATCATCAATATGAACATTTATATCAATTCACATCACATTTAATCAAAAGTGCTTAATTACACTAATCACAATCATTTCCAAGGTCATTAGCCCTTAATTTCAAATTGGGTCATTACACAATGCAATGACATTGTTCGTAACAGGGTCTTTCCAGACACCGGTCTCTTTGATTAAAGCATCCCAAGTCTTCAGATCTTTCTTTAAGATATCCAATCTATTCTTTAATTGTTTCTTCCCGTATTATTTCCCAGTCTTTTCATTGAAAGTGGAAATAATATTTTGCCATGCTTTTGGTGTGAATGACTACCCTCTGCGTTCTTTTTTGTATATTTGTTCTACACATGCGTTGATAAATATCTCTGTTGACTATAAATCCCATACAGCTTTTGTGTCCATATTTCTATACCAAAAATGTCACATATAACACATACTAGACATAACACAAATCCAAAATACACATGTATACAATGGAAATCACACCCAAGAAATGTGAGATTATGACAACATATACATACCTACATATATATAGACACACACACACATACACACCAAATAACAGTTCTTTGCACACTCTTTACATACAAATATTTATTTTCACAGAGATAGTAGACAAACATAACCAAAATAGCTACAGGGACTGAAAAGCATAATGTTCAATTTCCTATAAAATGATTTTGAACAAGGGAATCGATGATATCATAGGAAATATAAGAAACTCTATTATAGAAAGAAATGATGTTTTTAATTATTTTGTATTTTTAGCAAGTGGCAGAATGAATGCTTTTATGCTTTTTAATAATGTCATTTTACAATTCGTTGAATGTTTGTTTCCTTCTTGCTTTTCTAAATAGCGGCCCACTGGTGGTCCTTGTATTGAGATATTTAGGATGATTAATATGATTTGTAGTGATTGAAGTTGAACTCATCTCCTTGCTTTCCCTCTATTTCTGTAACTCTCTCCTAAATTCTCCCTTGCTTGAATCAGTAGCCGTGTGTGTGAGTGTTACATGACATGAGTGTCCTATTAATTAAGTGAGTCAACATGTTTTATGACTATGACTTTCATACATAAACATCATTTCCCAAGTAATTAATGTTTGTTTAATTTTTTGATTAGAATTTTGAGTCTTATGCTAATTCATGGTTTCCAATTGGTTGCACGAATATTTAATATTCATATTCCTTGGAACAAGATCATGTTTCATTAGTAAATACACGCTCCCAATCTCAAATGGCAAAAAAAAAACCAAAGAATGCAATCACCAAATAGCTGACGCCGCAAACCCTATCAGTACAACCTATATTACTCAGAAAAAACAAAAAGAAAAGAGAAAATCAAAAGTGTCATAAGATGCAATAGTGGAGAGTGATCCTATAGCTTTGTCTACTTCCATGCTCTACCTGTAATATCCTAAATTTTGATTTAGGGCTAATGACTTCAAAGGTGATGTAATTAATGTTAATCAAACACTTTTGAAGCATAAGATGTGAATTTTGACTGGAATGTGTTATAGCCAGTGCCTAAACCCTATATTTCAGGTTAATTGTGAATTAGTGTCCAAATTGGGTCAAAATATAGGGGAGGACATATGGTTGAGTTAAAGGAATGATATAAATGTGTTTAAGGATGATTTGGTATATGTTGTGATAATCAGGGGCAAAACAGTAAAGTTACCGACCAATTGGTCAGTTACTAAAGAGAAAACTCATTGGTCACTTAAAGATCAATAGTTGAGATTCACCTATCAAGGAATCAAGTGGGGTGGAATCATGTGCTATGAGTTCAAATGGAATTGTGGTGGAGAGACTAAGATCATGACATGTGTCAAAAGAGGAACCATTGGATGTGGTCAAAATTGTCAAAGCATTTTTCCTCTCTCATCTCTCCCTGAAGTGAGTTTTTAGGCATGGGGAAAACTAAAAATTGGTCTCATCTTCATTATCTCATTTCTCTCTCCTTAGCCTCCATTTTCAGTGGAATTTAAGGAAGGAAGAGAAAGTAAAAGGTGAGATTTTGATGTTATTATGGTTCTCAAATGCTCAAATGCTCTTCTTTAATGTTATTCACCTCGATAAGAGCTTCATCTTGATGGCTTTATATTTTTGAAAGAATGTGTTTTAAATCTTGAACACGTTTGAAAGCTAGAGAATCAAGAAATTAGCCTTTGGAAGTTGAAGAGGTGAGCGTTTGTGACATTTTGATATATATGTTGTAAGTATTGGTTAAGTTTTGATATTTGAGGAATTCTGCCTTGATTTCATAAGAATTGGAAATGGATGAGTTAGATATGGTGATATGTGGGAAATGGTATTAGAATGTGTTATGGTGTCATTGGTTTTGATTGGGATTGGAAAGACCAAGTTTGGTTATTGGTGGGTTTATGTCCAATGTATTGCCCAAGACCAAACGTGTTGTTAAAGTGGAAATTTGGTTGTTTTGAGGTTACCAATAGTTTTTGTATGAAATTTTATGTGGGAATGAACTTTGGTATAAGTTTTAGGACTATTGGAAGCATTTGAGCAAGTTTAGAAAATACTATCAGATGCTGCATTTTGGCTTCTGATAAGCCTCACTCGAGTGAGGTGGGGTCTTACTCGAGTACAGTATGATATTTTCCCTTTCTCTTCAACGTTTTAGTTAAGTCCACAGGCAGAAACCACGAGTGTCTCTCTTCACTTGTAAGTGATTTAGCTCATCACTCGAGTGTCTCGTGTCTCACTCGGGTGTAAAGGTGTTATAGGATATGAGGTTGTCTCTCGGGCAAACACTCGCAGGCCACTTTCAAGAGTATGTCTCGGCACTCGTATGTATTGGGTAGTCACTCGAGTGCCAGAGTTTGTGCTCTAGTGTACTTGTGACTTGGGGTTGTAGTTGCTCTCGGGCAGTCACTCACTGTATCTCACCTTCTGGGACTCGAGTGAATTTAAGGTCATCACTCGAGTGCTGATCTATATGCTCGAGTGCAAATAGCACTTTTTTCCCATTGTTGTTGCTCTCTGTCAACCACTCGTGAGTGTGAGCCAGCCTCACCTGAGGGCAAGTCCTTCATCACTCAAGTGAGGCCATCTTCACTCGAGTGAGTAAGCCTAAAATCAGTGTTGTTCTTCTGAAAAAAGGATCTTTGGGGTAGTTATCCCAACCCTTTAGGCATGTGTCTAGGCTTCTAGTAGCCACCTAAAGAGTCCAAATGATAACCAACGTTAAGAATGATGAAAGTAAGAATTGGAATAGAGAATTAATCCGCCATTCTTGATTGTGATTATAGGATTCGATATTTGCCCTGGCCGTGAGCAGCCTCTGCCTGATCACCATCGTAAGGAACAAGGTAGTGACTCTGCTCTTATATCTTATGTAAATGTATTGTATATGTGTAGATCATTGCTTGTGAGGATATATGATGCTGCTGCTTATACAGCTGGTGATAGCTATCGTTATCTAGCGCGAGCTGGCATTATACGGCGAAAGCTGTCGTTATCCAGCATAAGCTGGCATTATACAGTGAAAATTGTCGTTATCTAGTGCAAACTGTCATTATACAGTGAAAGCTATCGTGATTATGTATACAGCCATGAGTGCTATCGTTGTGATGAAAGCTATGTATCATTATGTTGCTGTGATGCTGCTGTTAATGATTGCTTATGTAACGCCCCAAATTTTGATTAAGGGCTAATGATGATTATTGAGAATAATTTGTGAATTTAAATTGGATTTATTATGTATTTTGTGACAATTTTAATTAATATGCCATAATTATTGAGAAATTGAAAGCATAGCCATAAATTAGTAATTAATGGAATAAATTAATTACCAACTAAGAGGAAAATGAGAAGTGTGATTAAATGGCTAAATGAGGGATTAGAGTAACTAATTGGTTGCTTATTGTATAAGAGCCAATAGGATTTTGACATATGGCAAGGTGAGATAAAGAGAGTGTGGTTGAAGAAAAGTCAAAGCACAATTTTTTATTCATTTCCTCTCTTTTCTCTCCCTCTCTCTCATGCATATGGAATGGCTAGGGGGCAGAAATTCTATACCTCACCCTCATCTTCATCATCACACACTTTCTCTCTCTCTCTCTCTAGCTCTTGTGCGCCATTTTTGAAGGAAGAAAGAGAAAAGGAAAGCTCAAGATTTAGGTAATATTTTGACCTTGAATGCCAAAATCTCCTTCTTTAAAGTTGTTCATCTTGCTAAGAGCTTTCATCCTATGGTTTTAGGTTTTCCATTGGTGGTGTTTTAAGCACAAAAGGAAATCTAGAAGTTGAAGAACCAAGGAACTCTTTGGGAAAGTTGTTGAAGTAAGTGAAAGCTTCATTTTCATATAAGTTTTGTGGCCATTGGTTGGGCCTTGAATTTTTGGAAAATTTTCCCTAATTTTCATGATTTAGGGTCATGGGGAGTATAATTCGTTGTTGTCATAGAAATGGTGTCTTGTTTGGTGTTTTGAATTAATAGAATTGAATTGAAGCTTACATGTAAAGTTTGGCAACTTTGTGTTGGTTTTATGTTTTGGGCCAAAAATAGGGCATGTCCATGGGTTGTAATATTGGTCATTTTGAGGTTACCATTGTGTTCCTTGTGGAAAATTTTATGGGAATAGATTTGGTTAATGATTTTGGAGTCATTGGACACTTTGGTAGAAAATTTGGAAATCTATCTTGTGTGAACTCTGTTTTGGGCAGTCAGTTTGTACGAACTTTTTAAATGATCAAATGGTATTGTAAAATTCTGAAACTTTCCAGTCTTAAATTTCACATCCCAAGCTTCAAAATGGACATATAATTCATGTCATTTCATTTTGTGAACTGAGAGTTATGCTTTGCCAAAATTTGGGACAAAAACTGGACTCTGTTTTTTAGCAGTGTTGTGTTTTGTGTAATTATGGAATTTTGTGGTAATTTCTAGTTATGGTCCATATTTTTCTTGTAAAGAGAACTTAAATACCTTTGATTTGGATTTAGAATCACCTCATTTCGATTTTTCTAGAATTAGTTATGATTTTTGGAAGTTCAACTAAGAATTAGGGAGTTTCTTGGCCGCGGCCCAAGGTGGCTGGCCGAGGCCCAAACCTTTCTGTCCTGATTCTTGTCGTGGCCCATGATAGTTGGCTACGGCCAAACCCTGTGTTCCAGGACTTTGAGTTTTTAAAAAGTGATCTTCAACCTATTGTTTCCCAACCTTTTAGGGCTTTTATTTGAGGCATTTATGGCATCTTAAGGGTCAATTATGATAACCAAATATAAGTGTTATGAAGTGAATTAAGTCTTGAAATAGAGTATAACTCTTCGTCCTTAATTATAATTCTAGGATTTGACAGTTGCCCTACTCAGGAGAGACCGGTGCCAGAATACGCCTGGAAGGACCAAGGTAGTGACTCTTCTCTCATATTGTGTATGATACTTGGTATGAATGTTTATCATTGTGAATGTGTTATCGGCCATAGGGCATTACAGCGCGAGCAGTTCAGTGTGAGCCATCGTAGGGGGCGATGCCCGTGATACCTACCCCGGCCATTGTATATGTCATTGTAAGTGCCGAGGCTGCATTATGGAATCATGGATTCCTGCTGCATGTTGTAAAATATTTTATATAAATCCCAGCTATGGTGATATATGTGATATGTTCATGTGTATGTGCAATACAACAAGCAGTTTAGCGTGAGCCGTCGTAGGGGGCTGATGCCCATGATACTACCTACCCCGACCATTGCAACTGTTATTGTGATTGATATGTATTGTATAGATGATTTACTTTCATGCCTTATTGTTGTGCATACTATGAGTGATTTGTTACTATGGGGATTCCTTAGAATCTCACTCTCCCAAAAACAAATTTTTAGATAGGGCCGAAGGATCTAAGGGAAAGCGGGCGACGAAGAGCGGATAGAGCTCCAATGTAGGAAATTATTTTGGATATTAGTTATCATGTAAAGTTATTTGGATGTTTTTGGAAAACAATTGTATATATTTTGGATTAATGTATAGTTTTGTATAATCCCCAAGTAAAGGGAAAGAAATTATGGGCATTATGCCTTGTATGAACCCTTTATTAATCAATGGAACCCGAGTGTGTCGAGAATTCATGCTGTACTCTGATATGTATGAATGAAATCAACCTGTATAGGCCAATTGTGTAATTGTATTGTGAATATGAGACCATTGTGAACAGGGTTTGGAAAAAGTTTTTATAAACCTTGACTTTGGGAAGTTTGATTTTGTTTAAATCCTAAATCTCTTTATGGTCTCTAATTCTACATTAATCACATGCTTATGAACTTAATCTCAGCCTTGGTTGGAAGGGGGTTGCAACTTACATGCTATATGTTTATATATTATATAAGTGATTTGTTACTACTATGATTCTTTTGAATCTCATTCTTTCCATTGTTAAACCTACAGATAAGGCAGGTGGTTCCTCCAGGAAGCGGCCAACCAAGAGCGGTTAGGAATTTTGGGAGATATGGGATTATTGGTTATCTACTTTGGAATGGGATTATTATATATTCTTTTTGGAATGTAAATAATATTTTAATCATGGTTGTGTAATCCCCTAGTAGGGAATTTTGAAACCTTTAGTCCATATATGAACCCGGGTGTAACCCCCTTCCGTAATTATATCCGAAATATGCGATTAAAATGAAATAGAGACCAATAAGAAGCAAAACTTATTTAAAATCATATCTTCACGATAGGGTTTTCACAAATACCTTTTGAAATCTAATTTACAATTACATCACGCGGAATATCACATTTATACAAATATCAGAGTGTACAACAATATCATCCCGGCAACTCCCGAGTTCATACCTTTACATAGAATTCATAGGGCACATTTTCCCTTTACAATTCCTCAAACGGGGATTACACAAATCTCATCTCTATACATAATCAAATATACATCCATATCGAATACAAATATACCAGCTACAATGATAACCAACTACTGAAACTCAAATAACCTAAAAGGGAGTTCTTGTCGCCCCTGGCTGCTTGCTCCAACCTCTATCCACCTACCCTGTCTAAAATGTTGGTAGGGGAGGGTGAGATTCGAGAGAATCTTAGTAGGAAACAAATCCCAATATGCATGTAAGATAAATGTTTAATGCATAACATGCTTGCAGTACATAATTCATGCTCACATAATGACATATATGCGTGCTCAATGTTTCAACAATATACTCATGGCCATATCATAACTAGAAACAGAGCTACAATCATTCATATATGTTTCACATAATCAAGCAAAGCAATACATGCATTAATACACAAACACAAATATCAAAGCATGCAAGAGAGGTAAGTTCCCTACACTTGTCTTCCACATATGCTCCAACACCGCTTACTCGCGATTAAACAAATATCGAACCACGATCAGGGCGAAGATCAAACCTATAACCAAAGCAAGGACATAGGTTTATTCTCTATTCCAGATCTTTACTTTTATTACACTTAAAGTTGGTTACCATTCATGACCTTTAAGTGACTAATCAAAGCCTAATCACAAGCTTAAAGGGTTAGGAGAAACTATACCAAAGACCATCTTTAAAAACCTCAAAACTACATTTTTCAAATGGTTGGTCATGGCCAACAGATTGTTAGAAAGCCTTGGGCCGCGGGAGACTGGTCAGAAGGTTTTGGGTCGCGGCCAGCCTTTTGGCAGCAGCCAACCAGTGACCTGACTCCTGGCTCATTTTCCAACGACCATAACTTGGTCCATATAACTCAGAATCACTCAAACTTTATATCAATAGAAAGCTTGCAATGCGTACTACAACTTTGGAAAGTATCATCACATTTCAACATCATTTGCTATGTCAAAATACCATGCAAATTTAGCCACTTGTACAGCATTTCAGACTTAGCCATTTTCCAGAATTCCAGAATTTCACAGTTTTGGCTCTTTTGCTTCCAATGGCCCCAATTTCATACCAAACATCATTCCCACACAAATTTTCACAAGGAATCTATTGGAAACACTAAAATCAACCAAATTCAAATCATATTGACATGTTACCACAACATGTTACACAAATCACAATTCAAACCACAACATTGCACCACTTTCTATTTCACATCCAAAACCAATTCAAATGATATCAAAGCACAACTTGACATCATTTGCCACACAAAACATAATCCAATTCTCCAATTTCATACCACATGAAATTCATCACAAAATCAGGGCAAATTCTACAAATCACAATACTCAACCAAAACTCATAAAACTTAGATCAAAAGGCTTCAAATACTCACCTCTTCCTCTTTCCCAAACCAATTTCTTGATTCTCCATCTTTCCACTTTTGCTCAAACTCTCAAACACCTCCAATGAAGAATCTAAAACCATAGAGATAAAGCTCTCATCACTATGAACAACTTTATATTAAAGCATTAGAGGCCAACAAACAAGCTAAATCCTTACCTTTCCATTTCTCTTTCGTTCCCCAAGCTTGGCGTCCATGGAGTTGAAGAGAGAGGATGAAGATGATGAAGAGGGTCTAATTTTCCAGCCAAAAGAGGGCCCTTGGACGTCTAAATAAAGAGGAGAGGAGATAGGAAAGAGCTTTGACATGTTGACCCAATCAATAGCTCTTATGGTGACACTTGTCAAGATTTTAATCCATCACTTATTAGCTCACATAGGCACACACACATGGGATTCCACCCTTTTTAATCTCAAAACGATCAATCTCAACCATTGATCTTCAAGTTACCAATGAGTTTCCTCTTCGGTAACTGACCAATTGGTCGGTAACTTTAATGTTTTGCCCCTGATTATGGCAATTCCTCTTGAATCACCACCAAATACATTTTCTCATTCATTTACACCATACATACACCCTCCCCCTTATTTTCATTCAATTTAGATATTAATCCATAATTGAACTCAAATACAGGGTTTCGGTGCTACTCATAATACTTACGAATCACATTCGAATCTCAAATCACATCGGATTCTCCAAAAGGGTTATTTATCACTAACCATATCCACTTTTGGAGTTATTATCTATTAATCACAATTTGGGATCTTGCTAAACCAGGGCTTAGCAGTCCACTAATCTCAGCTTATTCTCTAGCCTCAAGTCTCAAAATTCAGGGTATTACACCAGGGGTTACCGGGATTTTTGTTGTATACTTTGATATGTATGAATGTGAATTAACTGCACATGTAATTATATTTGAAATCTAAAATTGAGACCAAGATAGGGATGATTTTTTGAAAAGATTTATGAAAATCCTAACTTAAGGAAGGGATGAAAATGATTTTAACTCTCCGTAGGTCTCTAAACCATTTTAATTATTTGTTATCGAATCATAATTACGATGATTAAGGTAGGGGGTTACACTACCTGAGCGCCTTTAATCCATTTCCCCAATCGTTAGAGAGAAAGCCAGATGATGCCAAAATAATCCGGACCATAGAAATAGAGTTACATTAAGAGCAGATCCAGAAGGAGCACAACTTCAAATATGCTACAAAAAGAGGAATATACATACTTGAAATAGAGCAACTCACGCAGAGAAATTACCTAGAAATAAAAACAATCACATACTAAGATCTAAGTTTTCAAACTTACCCCAAACATAGCAACCAATGCCTACGCAAACCAAACAGAGCAACCAAACATATCAACCGAATAAATCAAAATAGACTACGACAGAGCAAATGAAATGTGGTTCATTGAAATGGGTCCAAATGCAACCAACGCCTATGAAACCTTAGATAAAGGGAGAGACGTTAGTGAAGTTAAGTTATCCAACTTACCACCAAAGAGAGACATGGGACTGAGTAGATCGACGACAACCTTCAACCAAAGCTAGAGCCTTCAACGACAACGAAGCTCACAAGCTATTGCCTGTATAGATATTCAACACCGTCAGACTTCAACACCGGCAAACTTTAACGCCGTGTTGTCGACACTGGGACTGTCAATACAAGACAAAAACGAGAGGTAAACACTAAGACCATGACAACGTAGTTTTCAGATGGGGCTCTTTAGTTTATAGACCGTGACTACCGACACTAAGATCGAGATTTTCACATAATATAGAGATGCTGAGTTTTTAGGGTCAGATCTGAAAGGTGAATCTTGAGGATTTCTTCATTAAGACTCGGAGAAAAACACAAGCTTGGAGTTGATTTGAATTGTGCTTTGCGGAGAAAAGAACACAACAGAATTATTGAGAGAGAGAGAGAGAGAGAGAGAAAGAGAGAAGTTAGCTAGTAGGGTAAGTAAAATATTTAAAATGCAATTAATGCCCATTAACGGTCAAATGGGCTAATTCACAAGTAAAAAAAGCTCTATTTTAAGGCTTATACAAATCACAACTTTTGGCTTCTTTTTTTGCAAACATTATCACCGAACCAAATAGAGTAAAATGGACAAAACAATGTTGAAGCTGATTACCTTATTGAATCACCCGATTGAGGGCCCAATCGGCAAACCAAACACCCACAGAATTTTCAGTTTTTCAACAAATGTTTCCAATGGCCAGATTTCACAATCGGGGCTACTCCTCACACAGTTTTTCACATGGAATCCAATAAAAACATCAAAACAACCAAATGCACATTTCTTTCACATGTGCTGTTTTAGGGCAAAAGTTACACAAAATCTCACAAGTTACCAAACTTCACATTCAATTCCCAAATCAATTCCATTTAGCCAATGAACACCATAAAACACCAATGCCATCAACAAAACACCATAAACCCTCTAACACCCTACTTACACAAAAATTAGGAAAAATTCGACAAGCCAAAACACTCAAGTATTATACATGATATAAGAGAAAGAGTCACCACCTTGTTCTTTTCATTCTTGCTCAGGCACTGGTTTCTTATGCTTAGGATATATGTCAAATCCTATAAATAATAAGCAAGGATGACAAGTTATTCCCTATTCAATTCTTAACTCCAAAACACTTGGGGTTGGTTATTATTTGAGGCCTTTAGGTAGCTAAGAGAAGCTCAAACAAAAGCCTAAAGGGTTGGGGAGAACTAGACCAGAAACCGCCTTTCAAAAGTCCAAAATTCTGAAATTGGGGGTTGGTTGCGGCCAAGGAATGGTCAGAAACATTTTGGCTGTAGCCAAGAACCTTTGGTCGCGGCCAAAAACAAGTCAGAAACATTTGGGCTAAGGCCAAGAAAAATCATGTTTCTTGACTGAACTTCTAAAAATAATAACTAATTCTACAAAAAATCAAAATGAGGTGATTCCAATTTCTATGGAAAGCAATTGAAATCCTCTATATAAGAAAAATATGAACCACTACCATTTACAATTATAAAAATACAAAATCTAACAATTTCCCATATTATTCTAGAATAGCTTCCAGTTTCAACCTCAAATTTTGGGAATACACAACTTCCAACACACACATCAAAATGACTCCCATAATATATCAATTTAAAGCTTGGCATGTGCACTATTAGATTGAAAAGTTTAGAATTTTTAGAGACCATTCACTCATTCAAAACTGCCCTACAACCTAACTGCCCTACATAGAGTTTTCATTAACAAAATTTCCAGCTTTTCAAAAAATGTTTCCAATGGCCAAAATTCACAACTAGGACTACAATCGACATAATTTTTTGCATGGAATCCAATTGAAACATCAAAACAACCAAATTCACATTCCTTTCACATGTTCTGTTTTAGGGTAGAAGTTACACAAAATCTCACAAGTTACCAAACTTCACATTCAATTCCCAAATCAATTCCATTTAGCCAATGAACACCACAAAACACCAATACCATCAACAAAACACCATAAACCCTCTAACACCCTACTTACACGAAAATTAGGAAAAATTCCACAAGTCAAAACACTCAACCAAACATCACAATATACATGTCAAAAGTTAGCTTTTGCCTACCTCTTCCTCTTCCCCTAGCTTGTTCTTTAATTCACCAACCACTAGCTTTTCTTGAATTCATAAAACACCTCTTCTTGAAAATCTAAAACCATAGAAATGAAGCAATCATCAAGAGGAATAAGTTTAGAGAAAAGGTTTTGAGAATTTAAGGTCATCCACTAGGTCAAAATGGCTTACCTGGCCTTTGCCTCTTTCTTTTTCTTCCTTCACCATGCTTGGACGACCTGGAGCTTGAGGTGAGAGAGAAAAGATAATGACGGATCAGATTTTTCCTCCATACACACACACTTGACCGACTTAAAGAGAAGGAGAGAGGGAAAGGGTTGAAATTTTTACCTTTGACCTTTTGACTTCAATCCAATGGTGTCAAAGATGCCATGTGTCACAATCTCATGTATTCTCATAAAGCATGCAACCATAGGATTATTCTCACTAATTTCATTAGCCATTTAGTCACACCACTTACTCTTTTAGTAAATAGTGAATTTCCTCTTCGATAGCTGACTTATTGGCCGATACAATTTCTTTCTTCTAGTTTTACCCCTGACTACAGTAATTTCTACTACATTACCACTTGACACATCTTTTGATTCCATTTCACATGTCATGTACCCTCCCCTTCATTTTAATTCAATTTGAGCTTTGACACCATAATTGAGCTTAAATACTGGGTTTAGGCACTCTCAACTGCTCATTCGGGTCATAATTCACATTGTATTCTTTGAAAGTATTTGTCTAACGTTTATTACATCCACTTTTTCATAAGCACTTTTTCATATTTTAGGTCATTACACAAGTTTATAAAGCTTGCTAAACTAACCATCATGTAACATCAATCATCACAATAGCTTTCAACACTCAATGTAGCATAACATCAATAACAAGACACAATACCACAATGCTTGGTAACATAGGTCTTACAGCCTAAGGCCTCTACCATATACAAGCATGCACATCAGTCTTACGATCATCATGGTCTTATAACCTAGGGTCACTACCCCATGCAAACTTGTACTCTTAGGTCTTACTACCTCGGGCCTCTACCCGTCACAATCTGAATGCTCTTCTTATAGCCTAAGGATGCACTAGTCCAACAGGTCTTATTCCCTCAGAACCTACTGGCCCCTATTAATACCATATATTTATGAAATGAATATACTCAATGGTAAAAATATACATGCAGAACAACACGTAATATATGAGAGAAAGAGTTACTACCTGGTAGTATTTCCGATCCTTTACCTTTATCAACCTAATTCTTCTCCAGGCTTGGGCAAATGTTAAATCATTTATCTAGTACTATGACCAATTATTGATTATCTCGACTCCTACAACTTTTAGACAGGCCCAAACTCCTTTTTTCAAGAATATAAAATTATAGAAATATTGCTCTCAACAAGAAGAACAAGATTGGTGAAAAAACTCTAAGCTAAAAACGTGAATTCGGGGATGAAAATCACTCAAAAACATTCTTTCACTCTTGTGTTCTTTAAATTCGTCATCCTTCTCTCTTCTTTCTTTTTCTCTCTATTTTCTCTTATTTTTCCCTTAATTTTCTGTGTTGGATGAATTTTAAAGGGTGTGAGAGTATTAGGATTAATTGCCACATGTGTGTCTAAGTATTCGGTCCATAAGGTGACAGGTATCCTTGTAGAAACTCAGCCAACTCTTTCCTCCGGCCATTACATGTATAGGGAAAAGAAGTCCATTGATTTCATCTGGCTTGCATGATTGATGTTAGGGGAAGTTAGACATGTGGCCTGACCAGAGATGATGAGTTGTCCCAGCTAATTAGTTATGTGTTACATGAGGGAGCTAGGTAGCGCCTTGTCATTGAGCCAACCTAAAAGTAAAAGGTACGTAAAAAGTGAGGAGGCGTAGGTGTCATCGCAATATGGTTCCAACCCAAAAGCAAAGTTGGGTAAAAAGCCACTTTAATAAAGTTACTTTAATAAGCTACTTTATATGTGTGATACCCACATGGTACCACATATGTCATTGTACCTCAAGATTACACCATGTATGGGCCTATGTGTCCCCTACAGATGGTGCTAAGCCTGTGTCTGCCAAGTATGCTTCTTTGTGTCATCTAAAAACACCAAGTGTGAGCATGCCGTAAAAAAAACCCTAATGTAATATCCTGAATTGTAATTAAGGGCTAATGACTTCAAAAGCAATGTAATTAATGTAAATTAAGCACTTTTGAAGTATATAAGGTGAATTGTGATGCAAATGTGTTTAATGATGGTTTAGTATATGTTATGACAATCAGGGGTAAAAATAGTAAGTTTACCAACCGATTGGTCAGTTACCAAAGAGGAAACTCATAGGTAACTTGAGATTAATGGCTAGGATTTGTTAAGCAAGAGGTGGAATCAAGTGTGCATGTGAGTATATGAATTCATGAAGGGAAGAATTGGATTATGACAAGTGGCAAGAGATTGGCCATAGGATGAAAGTCAATTGGTCAAACTCATTTTCTCTCTTCTTTCTCCATTCTAGTCGGTTAAGGGTACATAGAAAGAAGGAAGTGGATCATCATTATCATCTCATCTCTCTCCTCACCTCCATTTCTGGTAGAAACCAAGGAAGAAAGAGAAAGGAAGGGCTTGAGTTTAGGTAAGTATTTGGCTTCAAATGCTCATCTTATATTTATTAAAGTCGTTCATAGTGTTAAGAACTTCCTTGTTATGGTTTCATAATTTTGATTTGTGGTGGTTGGAAGTTAAAGAATCAAGGTTTTGATTTCAGCAAATTGAGAAGGTAAGCATTTGATGCATTTTGGTATATTTAGTGTGTTTTTTGGTTAAGGTTGATAAATTCTAGAATATTGCCCTGAATATGGTGCCAACTTAGAATGGATGAATTAGGTATGATAGTGTATGGAGAAGGGTGTTGGATATGTGGGAATGACATTGGGTTTGAATGGAATTGAATGAATGGTAATTTATGGTTTTGTGTGAGCTTAATAGCTAGAGTTGAAAATGTGTTGATTGAGTGGAAATTGGGTTGTTTTGTAGTTATCAAGGGGTTCCTTGTGTCAAAATGAGTGAGAATGAGCTTTGGCATAAGTTTTAGGACCATTGGTAGTGAAATAGGTAAATCTGGAAACTTATATCAGTTGCTATGATTTTTGGCTTCTGATGAATAACACTCGAGTGAGGGAGGGTTCACTCGAGTGCTGTGTGATATTTTCCCTCTTTCCTTCAGTTTCACTTGGATTCTCAGGCAAAGCTCAAGAGTGCACTTTCGTTCCCGCGAGTGATATAGGTCTTCACTCAAATGATTTTGGTTTCACTCGAGTGAAGGAGTATGTTTAAGCTTTTGGGATTTATGGTTGCTCTCGGGTAATCACTCGCTGTGTCTTACTTTTTTAGTGCTCGAGTGCATTTGAGGTCTTCACTCAATTAAAGCTTCCTATGCTCGAGTGAGGATGTAAGACATATTGAGGTTTGCTCTCAGGCAAACACTTCCAGTGTGGCACTTTTGGGGACTTGAGTGAATTTGGGGTCATCACTCGAGTAAGCCGACCAAAAATCAGTACTTTTGCTTCCAAAAAAGGCATCTTCGGGGTAGTTTCCCCCAACCCTTTAGGCATATGTTTAGGCATCTTTTAGCCACCCAAAGAGTTTACATGAATACCAACTTAAAGTACTATGGAATTAAGAACTTGGAAAAGAGATTGATTAGTTATCCCTGATTTGGTTTATAGGGTTTGACATTTGTCGTACTCGTGAGCCTACTGTGCCAACGAAATTCAAGAAGGAACAAGGTAGTGACTCCTTATCTTATACCATATATGATGCATTGTACGTATGTTATATCATTGATTTATGATGAATTCGAATCCTACCATGATTGGGATATGTGTAAGCACTTCTATGCCAATAGTCCCTGAGTCGCTAATAACGGTTCGGTTAAGGGCTGCGTACCTTCCCGGCGGTAAAAGGGGATGAGGATGGGGTGTGATATTTGTGATTATGTGGGCCAAAAGGCTATATGTGAGCCGTAAGGCTATTTGTATGCACTGCCATACCAACAGTCCCTAAGTCGCTAACAACGGTTCGGGCTAAGACGGTGTGCCTTCCCAGCGGTAAAAGGGGATGAGGGTGGAGTATGATTTGTGCTGCTACTACTGCATGATGATTTGCTTACATTATATGTGCTTATGTGTGGTATAAATAATTTGTTACTACTGGGATTCTCTTGAATCTCATTCTTTCCTTTAACTAACATTTCAGATAGGGCAAGTGGATCCAAGGAGAAGCGAATAACCCGGAGCAGTTAGAACCCTGTAGGGACATTTGGTTCGGGTAATGTTGGTTATTTATTTTGGATCAGGATTACTATACGACATTTTTGAGTTGTAAATGGTTTTAATACATGGTGGTGTAATCCCCTAATTGGGAACTAAAACCCTATAGTTCTATATATAGATGAAACCCGGGGGTTGCCGGGGATTAAGTTACACACTCTGATATGTTAAATGTGATATAACTACACAGATAATTATATTTGATGTTTGAACTTGAGACCAAGATTGGAAAGAAGTTTTGAAAATTTTGTGAAGTCCTTACTACAAGGGAGAGTTTTAAATGAGTTTTGAATTCTCTAAGGGTCTATAATCTATTTTATTATGCATTATCGAATCTTAATTATGCTAATTAAGGCAGGGAGTTACACCTAATACCCCTGTTCTGTTAGGATTGGTAGGCACAACAAAAGAATTTTAAAAATTTTCACCGATCACAATCGAAGATCTATCAACGGCGTTTAAACCAAGTTGGAAGGATTCATACATTTTGATGATCAGGGTTTTCACGATCTCTAGGAGCCAATGTAACCCCCTGCCTTTGATCACGTAATTATAATTCGATATTCGATAATTAAATTAGATTAGAGACCTTTGAATAGCTTAAACACATTTCAATCTCCTACTTTGTAGTAGGGTTTTCACAAAACATTCAAAATCTCTTCCTATTCTTGGTCTCCATTTCAAAATTCGAATATAATTACCTGTGCAGTTTATCTACATTCACGTATGACAAAGTGTATTACCCAAATCCCCGGCAATTCCCGGATTCTATACATATATAACCTGAGGGTTAAAATATCCACTAAGGGATTACACATCCGAAATCGAATACATAATTCATTTTTCAGTATATACAGTAATCCCGAGTTCAAAACGAATAACCAACATCTCCAAAACAAATATACCCCCAAGGGTCCTAATGGCTTCGGGTCGGCCTCTTCTCCTTTGAGCCACATGCCCTGTCTGAAAGATTAGTCATAGGAAAGAATGAGATTCAAGAGAATCTCAGTAGTAACAAACCACTCATACAATGTGTAAATACCAAGCATGTACAGAAATCATAACCAGCAACAATAGTAGCAACAATCTCAACGATACATGGTTTTCACCACAAACGACAGCACTCACGGCTGTATTCACAATACGACAGCTCTCGCTGTAATCTTCATCACGACAGCTTACAATGTAATCACAATAACGATAGCTTACGCTGTAAACGACAGCTTGCACTGTAAACGACAGCTATCACCAGCTGTAACCGTAGCAGTATCACAACCATCACAGAACCATGATAACACACACATACAAAGCATTACACACAGTATAAGAGAGAGAGAGTCACTACCTGATCCTTTCCTGATGTCTCTGGGCACTATGGACTCACGAGGACGGAAAATATCAAACCCTGTAATCAAATTAGGGACAACCCGTCAATTACTTTTCCAAGTTCTTATCTCTATGATACTTTAAGTTGGTTATCATTCGAACTCTTTAGATGACTAATATGGGCCTAAACATATGCCTAAAGGGTTAGGAGAAACTACCCCAAAGACCCTCTTTCTTGGAAGAATTTATAAATTTTGGGCTGGCTCACTCGAGTGAAAGGAGTCTCACTCGAGTGACACCCCCCCGCCAGCACTCGAGCACATGCGAGTGACCTTCAGTGAGTGCTTGCTCGAGAGCAAACTTTGCTACAAACAAACACTCTCACTCGAGCACAAAGGCTGTGCTCGAGCAGCGGCTTCAGGAGCACTCGAGCACCAAGAAAGTGAGACCCCGCGAGTGACAACCCGAGAGTGATCCCTTCCTTCTAGTCACAAGTGCACCCGAGCACAACCCTAGTGCTCGAGTGATCTCTCCATACTCGCGAGTGATCACGCTCACCCTCAACAATCTACCCACCAGTGATAACCCAAGACGCTCACCCATAGCACCAGCTACACTCACACTCGAGCACGCCCTCGCTCACTCGAGCATGTTCATACTTCACTCGAGCATGATCGTATTTCTCTCGCAAATCAGGAAGCATGCTCGCGGTTTCTGCCTGAGAACCTTCCCAACTACCCAGAAAATCATGCCATGCTCGAGTGAGTTCTTCCCTCACTCGAGTGATCCTATCAGGTGCCCAAAACACAGCAACTGATATGATTTTCCAGAATTGATCAATTGAACCCCAATGGTCCTATAACTCATACCATTACTCATTCTCATTCTAACTTCACCATAAACCCATTAATAACCACAAAACTACCAAGTTTCCACTCAACAACAAAATCTCATCTCTAAACCATAAATCCACCAAAACAACAACTTAACACACTTCCTCCTTTCAAATCCCAACCAAACCATTATCATTCACACACTTTTTGACATCTATTCCAACACAATACATCACCTAATTCATCTTTTCTGAAATTACCAGAAATCAGGGCAAAATCCCAGAATTTACTAAACTCACTCAAAAACCATAACATTTACATCAAACTTCATATAAAACTCACCTCTTAAACTTCCTGAAATCAGAACTTGGATTCTTCAACTTTCAATTTCCCTCAAGTTGCCACACACCACCAATTCAAAGTCTGAAAACATAGAAATAAGGCTCTTGACTATGTGAACAATATTAATGAAAAGTGTTTAGGCATATAAATCATTTACCTTAACAAATTTCAAACCCTTCTTTTCTCTTTCTTGCCTACTCGCCAGAAATGGAGGAAATGGAGAGAGAGATGAGTTGGTGAAAATGATGATCATTTGCTTCTCTTTTCCCCATGCATGCCAACGGTTTGAAGAAAGAGAGGGAAGAGAAGAATAGGTTGAATCTTTGACTTAATCCAATGGTCCTTCTCTTGACACTTGGCACCATCCCATTCTTCCTACCATGATCTCACATACACTTGCATGCACAAGATTTCATCTCTTAGTCTTTCAATCTTAGCCATTAGTCTTAATTACCAAGGAGTGTTCTCAATGGTATCTAACCAGTCGGTCGATACATTTACCATTTTGCCCCTGATTAATACAATGCTTACTAAATCATCATCATCATCATACACATTGGCATCACTATACACATTATTTACTTCAAAAGTGTTTAATTAATATTAATCACATCACTTTGAAGTTATTAATCCTTGATTACAATCCAGGATATTACAGCTAACACGTCAGGTCCACTCCCTCTACCGGTATCCACACGAATGCTCTTCAACCGAGACTGCATGCTAGCGCCTTTAATGTCTCTTAGGGTTTCAATTACGGCTCTCAATTCTAATGTGTATCTCACTATATCTGCTCTATCAAGTTTATAACCTATGAGGGCTATTTTCAAATTTCAAAATTAATAATCATTAATTTCGCAATTAATTAACTATTAATTATCTTGATGAGCTAATTAAATAAATTCAGTTTAAACTAAATCTGTCCAACAGTTTTAATTTAGCCTATTTATTTAATCCAAATAAAGAGCCATTAGATTTAAGTTTTCGTCATAAATTACATCTGAGAAACCATATCTCTATCATGTTAGTTATTAGATTTATTTATCTTAATAAATTAAATTTAAAACTAACACAATATAATAATATCATATAATATATATATAGATAATATGTATTTAAAAAATATATATCTATATAATATTATTAACGAATCTTCATATTACATATATACATATATATATATATATATATATAAAATCCGTCCACCCTAATTAAACATTATCTCGTGTTGGGTCATTCTTGTGTGCGACCCTATAGGCCCATATCAAGTTGGCAGTGGGCCAATAACTGTACTAACCCACAAGCTGCAAGCGGCCTCTAGTAAGACATCACGACTACCCAGTTCATATGAGGATTGTTAACACGATGCAACCTGTCATACAACCATGTCACGTCCCTTTTGTCACACAATATATTGGTTAAGGATGAGGCATGGATAATGTCATCCTCTTATTCCTGACTATTACTTTCTCGATTCCTGAGTAGTCTGACAATAGAAATGGAAACTCCTTTCCATTGTAGTATGACCATACATTTCTCAGACTTACTCATCGAGGGGCCCAGTAATATCTCTCTACTAATATGAGAGACAAATTCCATCTTGATCATTCATATTCCTTTGCATGAAAAAACCACCAAGCCCGATTATAGCCTTTATCATCACCCAGCCAAAGGTGACTTTTGACTAGTTCAAAGCTTAGCAACTCTCATATAGGAATCCATAATGACCTCAGGTCAAAGGGCATTATGACGTAGTTATACATGAGAAAAGCTTATGACTTGATCCATGTAGCTTTCTCATAGTGGGTCGGTCCTACACCTTGTACTCTTACAAGTGCCAAAGACTTTGAATCATATCTCCATATCTTATCAAAGTCATAATGATCTTGTTTCATCTCTGCTCCCTCATAGATGACCAACCAGGGACATTTTAGGACAATCTTTATGAATTATCCAAGGATACAATTATCACAGTTAACATGCAAATAATATGATAACAGAATAGAGAAATTTCATTAAATTAATAATATTCAAAGTACAATGATTGGCCCTTTGGGCATAATTTCCAACATCCTCCCACTTGCCCTAGGTACAATCATTAATTTGCCAAATTCCCATTATCCTAACATGACGCTCATGCTTTGCCTGTGCAAGTAGCTTAGTAAGAGGATCTGCAACATTATCTTATCCTGCTACTTTGCATATCTTTATATCATCTCTATAATTAATTTCTTTAATAAGATGAAATCACCTGAGTATATGCTTGGTCCTTTGATGTGGCCTAGGCTCTTTGGCCAGTACAATAGCATCGCTATTGTCACAGAACAAATCTATTGGATTTGAGATGGTAGGCACCACCCCTAGTTCAATAATGAACTTTTTGATCCAAACGGCTTCTTTAGCTGCATCCGATGTTGCTATATACTCAGCTTCTGTTGCAGAATCTGCTACAGTGCTCTACTTGGAGCTCTTCCAGGTTACTGCTCTACCATTCAGGAGGAATACGTATCCAGATTGTGATTTAAGGTCGTCTTGGTCAGTCTGGAAACTTGCATCTGTGTAACCGATTATGCAGAGCTCATCATCCAATCCACAATAGACAAAAAATAAGTCCTTAGTCCTTCTTAAGTACTTTAGGATAATCTTGACGGCAGTCCAATGACCCTCACCAGGATCTTGTTGGTATCTGCTGGTCATACTTAAGGCAAATGAGACATCGGGTCGAGTACATAACATGGAATACATGATGGACCCAATGGCCGAGGCATATAGAACCTTACTCATGCGATCTCGCTGATCAGGTGTACTAGGACACAGATCCTTGCTAAGATGGATGCCATGAGACATGGGCATGTAACCCCTTTTTGAATCCTGCATACTGAACCTATGCAGTATCTTGTCTATGTATGTGCTCTGACTTAGGCCTATTAGTCTTTTGGATCTATCCCTATAAATCCTAATCCTTAAGATATAGGTAGCTTCACCTAAGTCTTTCATTGAAAAGGACTTTCCTAACCATGACTTGGCACTCTGCAAGGTAGGAATATCATTCCCAATGAGTAGGATGTCATCTACATAAAGCACTAGAAATACAACTATGCTCCCACTAATTAGATGGAACACGATTTAGTGTGAACGCAGCTGTCTCTAGGGAATGTCCCCAAAAGGACGGTGGAAGATCTGTTTGACTCATCATAGATCAAACCATATCTAATAGTGTTCGATTCCTCCGTTCAGAAACACCATTCCATTGTGGTGTTCCTGGAGGAGTCAATTGTGAGATTATCCCACAATTCCTAAGATGGTCAATGAATTCTTGGCTCAAATATTCACCACCTCGATCAGATTGAAGTACTTTAATTGTTTTACCAAGATGGTTTTGTACTTAATTTTGGAATATTTTGAACATTTCAAAAGATTCAGATTTATGTTTCATTAGATAGATATAGCCATATCTACTAAAGTCATCTATAAATGTAATGAAGTAGACATAACCTCCTCTGGAAGCTATATTTAATGGGTCCACATACATCTGTATGTATGAGGCCCAATAATTCAGTGGCCCTCTCATTGTGCCCAGTAAAAGGTGCCTTCATCATCTTTCCTAATAAGTAAGATTTGCATGTATCATATGATTCAAAATCAAATGAGTTTAGAAATCCATCTTGATGGAGTTTAGAAATGTGTTTCTCATTTATATGGCCTAGACGACAATGCCATGGTAGGTCGGATTCATATCGTTTGATTTTATCCTCTTAGTAGTTACGTTATAGTTATTCCCATTATTAGGATGTTCCAAATTTAATATATAATGACCAACATGCAAATCACCATCAGCATAGAAAATGTCATTACGATAAATAGAACATTTACCATTCCTAGTAATGGAATATAACCTTCCTTATCCAAATAAGAAAGAGAAACAATATTACCACTCAAAGTAGGAACATAATAGCAATTGTTCAAAACTAACAAAAACCTACTGGGCAGAACTAATTCATAAGTGCTTACGGCTAAAGCAACAACTCTTGCTCTGTTTCCAACTCGTAGGTCCACCTCGCCCTTCTTCAGCTTTCTACTGTCCTTTAGACCCTTCACATTTGTACAAATTTGAGAACCACATGCAGTATCTAATACCCATGTAAAGGAAGTAGAAAAATGAATGTCTATAACATAAATACCTGAAGCATAGCCTCGCTATCCTTCTTGTTCTTTTTCAGATCTTCCAGGTAGAGTTTGCAATTCCTCTTCCAATGATCGGGTTCATTGCAGAAGTAGCAGACTCCTTCCTTTGGAGGCTTTGCCTTCTTCGGTGCAGGCTTTGTTTCGGGCTTGTTTGACTCTTTGGTCTTACCACCTGAGCTATTACCCTTCTATTTGCCCTTCCCTTTCATTTTCATACCCTTTCCTTTCTGAACCATCAAAACTGTATTGGAATTTTTCTTAATGCTTTGCTCAGCAGTTTTGAGCATCCCATGTAGCTCAGAAATTGATTTCTTCTTGTTGTTCATGTTGTAGTTTATAACAAACTGCTCATAACTCTCCGGGAGTGAGTTGAGGATCAAATTCATAGCTAACTCCTGGCTCATGGGAAATCTAAGCCTCTCAAGGTGATCAATATAGCCTTTCATCTTTAACATATGAGTACTAACCGATACACCTTCAGCCATCTTACAAGAATTTAAGGCCTTTATGGTCTCATACCTTTCTTGCCTTGCCTATTCCTGGAACATTTCCATAAGATGGACTATCATCTCATGAGCCTCCATGAGTTCCAGATCTCTTTGGAGCTCTAGAACCATAGTGGCAAGCATCAAGCAACCTATATCCACAGAGTCATCCTTATGCTTTGTGTAAGCATCTCTCTGAGCTCTTGGAGCATTGGCTGCAAGCTCCTCAGGAATGGGTTGATCTAGGACATAAGCCTTTCTTTCCTACTTGAGAACAATTCTCAAGTTCCTGAACCAGTCAAGAAAGTTTGTCCCATTGAGTTTGTCCTTCTCAAGGATTGATCGCAATGATAATGTAGCAGTATTACTAGTCGACATGATTCTACAATTAAAATATGCAAAGTTAGTTAGTAATCTCCCACTAAATTAACAACCCTAAAAATAATTAGTGGGCTAAGATCCATATTTGGCTTAAACTTAAGTCCGCTTTGGCAAGACGCTTAAATTCAAGTTATTTAGGTAGGTAACCTATTTACCAATTACATCGCATGTAACTCTTAGATATTTATGGGATTTGACCATCATATGATCCCGCATGTTTAATCCCATCTAATGCCTTGAGATACAAAGTCGTTTTGTTAATCTCAATTAAGTCCAAAAAAATTATGAATATTATGAGCATCACCATTACTCATGCTTGTCTCATCAAGATAACTCAAGTGCATCCACTTTGGTGGTTTCCACAATTGAGTGATCTAGGTTTTGACAAGTATTCATTAATTGATGGCATTATGACTTAAGATTTGATTCAGAGGGCTTAATTAATTAGTTTTGTTTATATGGATGCAATCGTGGTCGTATCTCATACAGATAAATACATATAAACGTAAAAGTATTCACGCAATGATTTAATCAAAAGCATAATTTAAATGTGACACAACATGGCTTACATAACCTAAAATCCTCCCAAGCCAATGAAAGGACTTCTCTAAATAAGAAAAGAAATATATTGAGAGAAACCTTGTTTAAACATTCGAGGAGAGTGAGATGAGAAGAGAATGTACATCGAGAGTATTTCGAGAAAGGCACGCCACGCAGGCCGTATTTAAATATTACAACCCTTTGTTAAATTCTAAAACCATGTTGTTCACCATACCCAAACAAGTACAAATAAAAACCACAACAAGAATTCATACAATATGAAAAGCAATAAATGTCGTGATTAGATTATATTGCGCTACGCAGAGGTGGTCACGGCGGTCCTGCTAATGATGAATTTTTATATTACATATATACATATATATATAAATATAAAATCCATCCACCCTAATTAAACATTATCTCATGTTGGGTCATTCTTATGTGCGACCCTGTAGGCCCATATGAAGTTGGCAGTGGCCCAATAACTATACTAACCCATAAGTCACAAGCAGCCTTTAGCAAGACATCATGACTACCCAATATGAGGATCATTAACACAATGCAACCTGTCATACAACCATGTCACGTCCCTTTTGTCACACGATATATTGGTCAAGGATAAGGCATGTATAATGTCATCCTCTTATTCCTGACTATTACTTTCTCGATTCCTGAGTAGTCTGACAATAGAAATGGAAACTCCTTTCCATTGTAGTATGGCCATACATTTCTTAGACTTACTCATCGAGGGGCCCAGTAATATCTCTCTACTAATATGAGGGACAAATTCCATCTTGATCATTCATATTCCTTTGCATGAAAAAACCACCAAGCCCGATTATAGCCTTTATCATCACCAGGCCAAAGGTGACTTTTGACTAGTTCAAAGCTTAGTAACTCTCATGTAGGAATCCATGATGACCTCAGGTCAAAGGGCATTGTGACGTGGTTATACATGAGAAAAGCTTATGACTTGATCCATGTATCTTTCTCATAGTGGGTCGGTCCTGCACCTTGTACTCTTACAAGTGCCTAAGACTTTGAATCGTATCTCCATATCTTATCAAAGTCATACTGATCTTGTTTCATCTCTGCTCCCGCATAGATGACCAACCAGGGACATTTTAGGACAATCTTTATGAATTATCCAAGGATACAATTATCACAGTTAACATGTAAATAATATGATAACAGAATAGAGAAATTTCATTAAATTAATAATGTTCAAAGTACAATGATTGGCCCTTTGGGCATAATTTCCAACATGTTCCACATGCACTAGCATATTTTATCCGACTAATCACGCACACTATGCTTTTTGGTTACTAAATTTTAAGTATGTTACATCAAGTATTATCAGACTATGCTCAGCATAAGTATAATTATTGCGATAGAGAAAAAGCGGAAAGAGATTATGAAGAACCAACTGTAGATATGAATATCTTGCAATAAAGGATAGGTTTCCCTATCGATAAAGAAAAAGAAGCCAAAAGGAGCCGATAACATAAGGTGGATGAAAACGAAAAGAAAAAGAAGATGACAAGAGTAGGTGAAGTAATGGTACAAATGAACAAGAAGACAAAGGCAAAAGGAAGAAAATAAAAGAAAGAGAAAGATGGAAAGCAAAAGGAGATGTAGGAAAAGATTCCATGTAACCTAACTAGAGTTAGGAAAAGTAAATAGAATTGTTAAAAAATATAACTTGAGTTGGGAATGCCTGCTCTATATAAAGCTATGTAAACTCTCTTGAAGGTAGAGAGATCAAGCGAGAAAAAGATCAATTAGGAGATAGAGAGAAATAAAAAGATAAGAATTTCTTTGTAAAAGTATCATTCCTGAATAAGAAAATTTTATTTTCATATAAAGTGCACTTTTCTTTCCTCAACATATATTGATAACAAAGAGTCAGACACTTATGGTATGTGCGGCTAAACTCTCTATAGGGATCAGGGAGGTAGTGTTTATCTTAATCAGAAAAGTAATAGTCCTATAAAGAAATTATTGGTTATATGTCCATATAGTTCGAATATATGTCCATAAAGATATAAAGCTAGTTACGCCTCCAGTAGGAAACGAAGGAAGGCTGTGTTGTGATGGTGTTGAAGGGGAAGGTCTAAGCTCTAGAGTGAGAGGCTCTATAACAACATCTCTGTATGAAAGAGGATAGAGATCCTTCCATCACCCATATCATTATCGGTCCACCACTAGCCTACAATCAGTATGAACATATGAACTAGCTATATGTTCATATAACCAATCTGCCCCAATCACGGTATCAGACCTTAAGGTAGAAAGATAAACATGAATCCTTGATCCCTAGTTAATATGAATTGCTTATATTCGCACTTATATTCTTTTGATTTTTGTATTTTATTAGTTTACTTTGTTAGTGTTTGAATTCATAGTTATTATCCAGCTTATCTTAGTGAAAGTTTTATATTGTTAAAGTTAAGTATATAAAAGTATTATAAAATTTTAATGATGGATACAATAAAATCAGTAGAACCAAGAATATATGGTATAAAATGTAATAAACTTCTAGAAAGTTCATTTTTGCCTATAAATGAAGGCATATGTATGTTTGCTACATTCATCTTAAGAGGAGATGGAAGTAAATTGGACAAATATGTATTTAATGATACGATTAGGATGTTATATGAATATAAATGTAGAAGATTTATTAAAAGTATATGCATTAAAGGATGTAATAGAAAAATTACCTAAAGATGCGAAATTAATCATAGAAAAGGAACAACCTAAGTATATATTAGATAGATTATTAGAATTAGCAAAACTACTGGAACAAAAAATATATGACATAAAGACATAAATAAGAAATAAAACAAATGAATTAACTTATATAAAAGGAAATATTAAACAAATTATGAAAACCTTAGGAGTATAAAAGAAAATAGAACCAATTAAAAATAATCCACAAATAAAGATGATGAAGATATTAGAACATGAAAATGAAACAACTAAACAAGTAAGTTCTTAAACAATAGATGAGAATATGAGACAAACAAGAATTATAACATAAGAAATTCATAAAAGACAAGAAGTTATTAATAAAAACTTATGGACTATATTTGAAGAAATGTAAAAAATACATTTAAAAAGACAACAAGAAAGAAATGGACAAATATTTTATAAACAAGAAGAAATAAAAGAAGTAACTCAAAGAGAAAATAATAGAATTTCATAAATAGCCCATTATATAGGTTCAGAAACTAATGATTTATTTAGAATACTAAGATCTTCAATAGAAAAAGAATAAAATCAAAATAAAACTCCCATGAATATGATGAATGCATTACAAGAATTAGAAGAATTGAATGAAGATGAAATAGAAGAAATTATGGGACAAGAAGCAAAAGAGAATTTAGAAGAAATAAGAAAAGAATTTGCACATATAACAAATATAAGAAACTTAGAAGCACAAATAAATATGCAACAAAGACAAGAAACAAATAACCAATGAACATTTAATGTTCCAAGTATAAATAATCAAGAATATGATATAAATGATGCTTTAGCAAGTACATTAATAAATGGAATAAGTAGAGAACAAGAAGCAAAAGTAAATAATTTATATCATAAAGAACTATTAAAATCATCTTATATACCATTTGAAACAACATTTAAAACACCTAGTAATTCAGGATTTGTACCAATATCTATAAAACAATATGAAACTAGACAAATACTTGATTCAGATATATGGTTAGATTTGGATTGTAATTTGGACAATGAAAAAAGATTAGAAGAATGGACAAAATCTCAATTAATAGCATTAATAGGAAGAAATATTGAAACTAATATATAGCTAGTATGTTAGTAGAAGCAAGTTTTATAGGAAATGTACAAAATTGGTGGAATAGTAAAATACATGAATTCAAAGAACAAGCAAGATTAATAACATAACCATATCGAAATAGGAAAGAATTTTATGCATCAATATCTCTTTAATTTAAGGATAAGCCAAGCCGCAATAAGCCGATGCAACAGTACTTTCTAGGGTTTTTTTGTCTCTTATTTTACTGTTACCAAGAATAGTGATGGCTAGGGTATTTTTTTCGGCTTATATGGCTATGTCCATGTGTGCATTTTTTTCATTCTTCAGTCATCCGTACGTTATTCACATGGGGGCATAGTGTGGTACAAAGGCATGTCCTTCCACGCATATTTTTTCATCTACCTTCTCTTCATTTCATAATATTTTTCCTTTTTTAAACCAAGGCATCCCTCAAATTTCTCTATTTCTCCATCTCACTGCTTTATTTGGATTTCTCTGTTTCTCCATCTCACTGCTTCATGGGTTCTATATTTTCGCCGATTCGATTGATCGCTTTCAACATCACCACTATGGGTTTAATGGCGAGATTTTTTGGTGTTCTTTTTTTTGTTTTTTCATTGCTTTTCTTCTTTGTTCATTTTCATATATTATTTTCCATCACCTTTTTTATTTTAAACTCCATGCCTTTATTTTATTGTGATTTGTAGAGCCCTCAAGTCATCGATTTGAACGGATGAAAGTTTTTCAGAGGAAATATGTCCTTTTGTTTGCTTCTTTCTACTCATCGAGTTGATCTACTCATCAATTTGAGGTTGTTGATGAAGCATATCCCTAGCCTTTATTTGAGGTCGTGGATGAAGCAAGGCTTTGTAAGTGTTCTTTTTTTGTTTTTTCATTTCCTTTCTTCTTTGTTCATTTTCATATGTTACATTCCATCATCTTTTGTATTTTAAACTCCATGACTTTCTTGGATTGTGATTTGTGGAGCCCTCAAGTCATCAATTTGAACGGATGAAAGTTTTTCAGAGGAAATATGTCCTTTCGTTTGCCTCTTTCTACTCATCGATTTGATATACTCATTGATTTGATGTCATTGACGAAGTTTATCCCCAACCTTTATTTGTTCGATGCTCTATCTCATTCTTTCTCTTATAGAGGCATAGATTTTCGGAGGCTTAGTTATATTTAATTAGAGGTCATTTTAAGTTTCGGGTGGAATCATCTCCAAGTGGTTTCGAAGCTGTCGAGTGATAAGTATGCAATTTTAACCATTCATGTTTAGATGATGTGCATTTTGTTATGTTTTTCTCTTCAAGAGTAGGTGAAGTCAAGGTACAGAAGAACAAGAAGACAAAGGCAAAAAGAAGAAAAGAAAAGAAAGAGAAAGAAGGAAAGCAAAAGGAGATAAAGACAAGAAAAGATTCCATGTAACCTAACTAGAGTTAAGAAAAGTAACTAGAATTATTAAAAAAATGTAACTTGAGTTGAGAATGCCCTTGTCACATCCCTTGTAATCCCACCGCCTCGCAGGCACGGTCCTCCGCCATGGGTTGATCCCCCCATGCGGCCACAGGTGAAGGACTCACAAGGAAATAATCCCACCCATTGTGATTTTCTCTCGCCATCCCACGTCTCGAACCCTTACCCTGGGGGTAAGTATAAGAGTTTGGCTATCTTATACTTACCCCCAGGGTAAGGGTTTGAGACGTAGGGAGGCAAGAGAAAATCCCAAGGGGTGGGATTATATCCTTGTGAGTTGCACTACTTGCGACCCTAGTGAGGGGAGGACTATGCCTGTGGGGCGATGGGAATATGGGGGATGTGACAGCCTGGCTCTATATATAGCCATGCAAACTCTCTTGAAGGCAGAGAGATCAATCAAGAAATAGAGAAATCAAAAGCTAAGAATTTATCTGTAAAAGTATTACTCCTGAATGAGAAAATTTTATTCTCACATATAGTGCTCTTTTCTTTACTCAATATATATATCGATAATCAAAGAAGTAAACATCTAAGGTATGTGCATCTAAACTCTTTATAGGGATTAGGGAGGTAGTGTTTGTCTTAATCCAAAAAGTAATGGTCCTTTAAAGGAATTATTGGTTATATGTTCATATAGTTAGAATATATGTCCATAAAGATAGGAACCTAGTTATGCCTTTAGTAGGAAACGAATGAAGGTTGTGATTTGATAGTCTGAAGGGGGAAGGCCTGAGCCTTAATGAGAAAGGCAATATAATAATATTTTGAATATTTTTATTTAAAATTATATTTAACATATTTTTTTATTTATGAAATCTTATTTTTTATTTTAAATAGATTTTATGGTGATATTTTATATTTGTAAAAATGTAATTTTTATTTGTAATAATATTTATTTATTTAAATTTATATGAGCATATTTATAATTATATATTTTTTAATTTAATAAAAATAATATATTTTTATTATAATAATATTTTATTTAAAATTATATTAACATAATTTATAATTAAATTATTCTTAATTTATGAAAAATTATTTTTTTTTTGAATCAATTTTATGATAATATTTTTAATTCTAAAAAATTATTATAATTATTTTAATTATAACATATGCTCATATAAATTTAAATAAATAAATATTACTATAAATAAAAAAAATATTATTATTAAATTAATTTGAATAAAAATATATTTTCATCATTAAAAAATGTTATTATGAAATAAAAGTTAAAAAATTATATTTTTAATGATGAAAATTATATTTTTAAAATTATAATTTTTTTAAATTTTATTTCATTATAATATTTTTTAATGATGAAAATATATTTTTATTCAAATTAATTTAACAATAATATTTTTTATTTATAGTAATATTTATTTATTTAAATTTATATGAGCATATGTTATAATTATAATAATGTTTTATTCATAAATATATACTTTTTATATTAAATTATTTTTTAATAATATATTAATAATTTTTATATAATAATATATTTTAATTTTATGATAAATTATTTTAATAATAATTGTTTATTTATCATGATATTTTTTTACATAGGCATTATTGGAATATCACACAAGTTATAAGAGTAAAGTGGTCCGAAATTTTAACTCTCCTCCAAAACCCCCAATTTGGAAGGGAGTCAAAATAGGGGTGTTGGAGGAGTAGGGATAGAAACTTTAGGCTCCCTTCCAAAATTTCAAACCAAATGAGGGAAGGGGCTCATTTTTCTTCCCCTTCTATCATGTCCCCTCCACCAAATAGGCCCTTAGAATACTAGTTAGCTCAATGGTACCACCTCTTGCCAAACTCTTATACTTACCCCTAGGGAAAGGGTTCGAGACGTGGGACGGTGAGAGAAATCCTGCAGGGGGCAGGACATATTCCTTGTGAGTCACGGGCCCAGCCACCCTTAGGGGTCGAACCTCCCCGACGTAGACATAGAGTGCCGGTGGAGCCTCCTGGGGTGTGACATAAAGAGTGAAGAGCGGAGCAAGAAAGTATTTTTCGTAAGATGATTGTTTGTTGTCGTTTATTGTTCTTCTCACTTGAATGCTTCAGTATTATATAGAGGTTATTTGAGAACCGCTGTGAATATTTGAAAATTTGCCCATTGTAGAAGGATCTTTGTGTTGACAAATTGTTTTGCCGTTATTTACTGTTGTGCTCCAAACACTTTGACTTCTGATTGTTGTGTATTACCCTTTGTAGAATAGTCAAATGCTCCCACCATTATTTATTATTGTGCTCCGAAGATTTTGAATTTGTGTATTACTTGTAACACACTCAGAAGAGAAGGTTAATACTGTAATTAATTTATCAAAACTAATTTTAAACTTTACAAAAAGTGAGTTATCATCACTGGAAGTGATCTTTAAAACTGTCTCCATGCGTCTTTCAAATTTATAACATCACTCGAGTTCACTACCAATTCACTTGAAGTGATATGGTATTTTGGTTATCACTTCAAGTGATTCTGAACTTCACTCGAGTTGAATGTGTATTCACTGAAAGTGATCTGATATCACTTCAAGTGAATCTAATATTCACTCGAGTGGACTACGTATTCACTAGAAGTGATCTGACCTTTATGGAAATCACTTCAAGTGATTCTAGTGTTGACTCGAGTGTACTGGGAATTCACTTCAAGTGATCTGATATCACTTGTAGTGATCTGTCAACTTTCAGTATATCACTCAAGTTCATTGAAAAATCACTGGAAGTGGACTGCTCGATCTTAATATTCACTCGAGTTATATCCCATATAACTCGAGTGATTTGTAAACTTTGGCAATCACTTTAAGTGATCCTAAAACACTTCAAGTGATTTGTTCATAAATAAATTTCTTTCTTTTCTTACCTTTGCAATGTATAATTAATTAAGATATCATACAAAACATTACTAACAAGATTTGTTATTATCAAAATACTGAATCTAACATTCTTCCCTTTTTTTATGATGACAAAACTCGTGAGTTTGAAATTGAGAATTTCATAAGATGATTAAGTATTGATAAAAATTTTAACCAAATCTTTGACACAGTATATCAATGAAATATAGATTCAGTTTAAAAATTTGAACATGAAGCATAAATTTCTTATAACTAAAATCCTATCAAAGTACCTTCCAAAAATATATATATCCTAAATCACATTCAATTAGATACTAGCTAATAATCACATTCAATTGGATACAAGACAAATCAAAATCAATTAGATAGTAGCTATTTTAGTTGGATACAAGCCAAATCAAAATCAATTAGATAGTAGCTATTTCATATCAGTACAGGCTATACCAATACAAAATATAAGTACAATTAGATACAAGCCAAAAACCATCTAAATCAGTTCAGTGCAGGCTATATCACTTCAATACAAAATTTGCCAAATCATCCAGAACTCTTCTCCCCCTTTTTGTCATCATCTGGGATAGTGGTATGAAAAGTAATATCTGAAGGAGGAGGTGTGTAAAAAACCATGGCAGTCATCAGGTCAATAGGAATTGAAGTATGATAAGGTGAAGATGAATGTGTAGGAGAATATGGAGTGAAAGTAGGAGAGGAAGGTAGCATGTGTGCAGACTCAGTAAGAGGTCCAATATTAGTTGGCATAGAGTCTATGATCACAAGCTCCTATGTATAAGAGCTGGAGTCTGAGTAATGAGAGTGATGAATGGGAAGGATATGAATGGATAGGATCTTCCTTAAGAAGATTACCACCTAGAATGGTATCTGATAGGGGTATGGTGGTGTCATGAGGAATGGTGTCAGTGGCTACAACTAGAGTGTCTGTGGTGGGGGAACCAAATGGAATGGCAGAGAGATCAGATAGGTTGGTAGGCTAAGTGGAGGTAGAGGGAGCAGAAGTAGAAGCAGGGGTAGGAGTAGAAGCAGTAGCAACCTCAGGAAAAGGGATACTAAGATAAGTTCTCCACATCTCTTCCATTCTCTGAATCCAAATAGCTTGAGCAATATGTAAATCAAAAAGCTGCTAAAAGTTGCAATTCACTCCTTCAACCAAAACCTTGACTCAATAGTCAATTTTCTCAGCTAGATAGGCATCGGATTTCTTCAGTTCTGAAATTGTTTCTTGAAGAGAATTATGGATATATGTCTGAAGAGTAGCCCCAACTCTAAAGGATTGAGCTTCATCTACCTTAGAAAGAGAAGGTTATGTTGTCTGGCTCTTCTTCTTTTATTTAACTTGAGGTGAAGAGTGACTGCTTTGAGTCTTAGAAGCTCTAAGTGGCACTGAGATTCCTATTCTTGTTAAGTGAATTTTTCCAAATTTGGGAATCCTTACTATCTCACTTATAGGGATTAAATGCCAAATATTATGCATTGAAAGAATGAAAGATACTAGCTGAGGATAAGGAATTATAGTGGTCTTTATGGAGTAAAACCTAAGTCTTCTCATTTCCTGAAAGATTAGGTCACCCACATTCCTCTTTTCTTCTGTCACAAGCGATGCCATCATCTGCAAATCCTTCCCAATAATATGTGTGAAATTTCTTACCTTGTTGACCATACTATGTGAGAAAATATAAAATACAGCTCTTTGTACATTAGTCAATGCAGCAGGTGTTTTGGATAAAGGCTCACTAAGGTCTTTTGGTCTAAAGATATTTATTAGCTCATGATTATGAAATACTTTGGGAGAGCTCTCAGGGACATCTTCTAAACCTAGATAGGTATTGATCAAATCCCTTGAAATCAAGATTTTTTGACTCCTTAAACTAGTCTCAATCCTTTCTTCTATGATTTGTCCTTGGCTATCACAGACATCTACTATCTTCATATTGCAGTAAAAATGCTTAACAACTATTGGATTATAGGAAATCCTCAAACTTAGCCAGGATTGATATTTCTCTAAGTACGAGTATAAATCCAAATGATATTCTCTCTTAAGTTCAGTAAGATCAACATAAACTACTGGGCAAAATTGCCTTCTTGCAAACTCATATTCATAAACTATGACATTGTTTACCATGAGCTAACCAATATTGAAACTAGGTGGAGGAGTCAGAAGCTCAGATACATTGGGTAGAGACTGAGTGGCAAAGGGAGTAGGAGTTTCACTTCAAGTGGTATGTTCTAAAGCTAAAGCTATACTGTATCGGGATCTTTTGGGAACATATGATTCTCTAAGAGTGTGCTGAGACCTTGTTAGTTTGGCTCCCAGAGTGGATTCCTAAATGTTGGCTTCCCTCTTAGGATGAGTTTTTCCCTTTTCTCTTCCTTTCATTGCAGTGGTAGTCTTGGACCGTGCTCTTGTTTCTGAAGGTTTGTAAATGACTATTCCTCTTGGTTTTGGAAGAAGTATCAAAGGTTTATCTTCCCTATCTTTTAGCCTGAACTTGGAACCTTTAGATAACTTGAGTCTCTTAAAAGGCGGTGTAGGAGGCGGTGAATCTTGAGAAACATTGGCAATTTATTTTTGGCCATTTTAAGGTTTCAGCAAGGGTTGATAAAGCTGCAAAGAAAGATTTTACTGAGATGAAGAAAAACTTGGACGAGATTAGGGATTTAGATTGGCCGAGATTGAATGGAAATGAGAGATCAGTATGACTAATCAGAGATTTATAGGAGTTTAATAGATTATTTTAGTGAGGATTTGAGTTTTGGAGAAGAGTGTTGCAGAGAGAAGAGAGACGAGGAAGACGATAAAGAGTATGGGAAATGAAGAGTCACGGATGGGTAGAGATCTGATATAGACACTGATATAACATTCACTCAAGGGATTTTAAAGTTCACTCGAGTGATTTGGGTATCACTTGTAGTGAACTAATGAAATCACTCGAGTTATATGCTTTTGAGCTGATTCACTCGAGTTATAAAAACATTTTACTCGAGTTAACTGATTTATCACTAGAAGTGATATTAAAATCACTCTAGTTAGGCTTGAAATACTTACCTCGCTTGAGTTAGTTTTTGAATTCACTCAAGTTGCTCTTCTAGAAATTTAATCACTTGAGCTATTTTTTTCATTCACTTGAGTGACTTCCAGTGATTACTAGACTAACTGCAGATCACTTGAGTGAATATTAATTATCACTCGAGTTCTTGCCTTGAACTTCCTGATCACTTGAGTGATGTACAAATTCACTCTAAGTGATTACCTTGTTACTTTCCTCTGTTATTAAACTAGAAAACAGAGTATCCTGCAAAACACATTTTTAGATACTCCAATGCTTAAGTTAGTAATTAAATCATCAAAACATAATGTAAAATTAATTTTAAAACATAAATTAGCTCACAGTTCATTGGGATTTACCATTCCCAATTCTCTTCTTATAAATATAAATTGATCTTTTGCGAGAGGTTTTATGAAAATGTCTGTTGTTTGAAGATGAGTTGAAATGAATATAACTTTGGCATTCTTCTTTTGAATAGATCTCTAATGAAATGATGTCTAACATCGATATGTTTGGGTCTAGAGTATTGGATTGGATTCTTTGCCAAGCTTATCGTGCTAGTGTTGTCACAGTAGATAGGTATTTCTATCAGATGAATACCAAGGCCTTGCTATTGTTATTTCAGCCACAATACTTATGTGTAACAACTTGATGCAGGCACATACTTAACTTTTGTTGACGATAGAGACACTGTGTTCTGTTTCATGCTACACTATAACATAAGTGAACCTCCAAGAAATTGACATTACCTACTAGTACTTTTTCTATCAATCTTGTATCTTCCGTGATCAGAGTCTGAATATGCAACTAGATGTTCACTTCTTCTTTTAGGATACCAAATACCTAATTCTACTTTGTCGGCAAGATATCTGAATATTCTTTTGACAGTTTTAGCATGTGATTCTTTTAGAGCTAGTTGATATCTCCCAAAAATACCAACACTGAATTACATGTCAGGTCCGCTTGCAGTCAGTTAGAGTAATGATCCAATCATTCCTTTATACTTTGTGATGTTATAATCTTTTCCTCTGACATCTACATCAAATAACATGTTGAGCTCATTGGTGTGTCCGTTCCATTAGCTTTATCCATTCCATACTTCTCTACTAGATCCTTTAAATATTTTGTTTGAGATATGAAAATTCTATTCCTTCTTTATTTGATTTGCAAACCAAGAAAGAAATTTAATTCTCCCATCATTGACATCTCAAACTCCCCCTATATTATCTCAGAAAATTCCTTTCACAAGCTTTCGTTAGTAGTACCGAAAATAATATCATCAACATGTATTTGGACTATCAAAATATCATTTCTTTTTCATTTTATAAAGAGTGATATATCAACCTTTCCTCATGAAAAATATTGATTGATGAGAAATTTACTAAGTCTTTCATATCAAGCTATAGGAGCTTGTTTTAAACCATATAAAGCTTTTCCTAGTTTGAAAACATGATCAATGATAAGTAAAATATTTGCATATTTATTTTTCCTTATATGATGATTTTATGGATGATATTTGATCCCAACTTAATGAATTTGGGTGTAATTGATAAATAAATAATGATTTGGGCATAAAATAAAATTTCTTGAAAAATACTAAATAAGACCCTATTTCAGTTTTTAGCAAGGAACGAAAAACCGGATCGGGCAATGAACCGGTCACAGCACAGGTTCAAAGGTTAATGGGTCAACCGGGGTCTAACCGGTAGTTGAACCGGTCATATTAAAATATTATAATTTATTAGTGACAATATATATTAATATATTTTTAAACTTCTATAGATAAAAATGAATATTTTTAGACAAAAAAATAATTAAAATCTATTAGTATGAGTTATAATGCCTATATTTATGCAATGATATCTCCTTTTCTATAATTATTATATCTTTTTAAATAATTTTATTCATTATCTTCTTCATTTTTTTTTAGATTTGTTCTTTCTTTACCTATTTTTCTCTTCATTTTGGTCTTCAACTTCCAATTTTCCCCTAAAAAAAGCAAAACAATTTTTAAAAAATAATAAAACAGGTCCAACTGGTTGAACCACCGGTTTTACCGGTTGTGACCAGTTCAACCGGTTTCAAACCAGTTCCCCGGTTCAACCATCAAACCAGACCGGACCAATGGCCGGTTCCCAGTTCAACCGGTCGAACCGTCCGGTGTTTCGTACAGTGGTTTTCAGACAATATCTAGAACTCTAGATGTCAGATTGGGACATTCTTTATATGGATAATAAGCTAAGAAAGAGCTCTACAACTTTTATGTTGAGACCAAAACCCAGTTCTATCTCCAAGGGTTTCGATTTTGCTTGGAAGTTGAGAGCGGGAATCATCTACCATTCCACCAATTATTCCACCTACTACATTTCATCTACCACTTCATCTTCCTTTTTATCTACAACTTTATCTACCACATCTTATCTATCACTTCATCTTTCTTTTCATCTACCACTTCATCTACCATTTCACCTACTTCATTCTTCCCAATATATAGTTATCCTCTCCCTCACATTTGAAACACATCATTTCATATCTATTACTTTCCTCTCCTTTCCACATACACCATTTTAGAGTTAATTTCATGCATTGTAGTTGCTTCTGCATGCCTCCTACATGGAAGGATTAGGTAGTCCTCCTTTATGAATGGTTTAGGTTACCACCTACATGGAATGTTTTACCTCCTATATGAAAGACTAAATTTTTACATTTGTATGCATCTTGTAGTTGTATTTTTATGTTTTAGAATTTAATAATTACGTTTATTGCAATGTTTATGAAGTTTTTCAATTTATTTTATTTTTATTTTTAATTTCATCATGTGCTAAACTTTCATTTTCCTAGGGTGATGACATAGCTTACTAATGACGGATTGAATCTTAACTTATTAAATCTAGTTTACATTTCTCCTTCATGATTGAGTTTTAATTATTGTTCTTAATGCTTTCAATTGATTGGCCACCTTTTGAATGATTTCAATATGTATGTTGAGACCGGAAGGAATGCATGTGTATAGATCATATAATTAAAACCATGACTTGCATATGAAATAGGAATATATTCATATGAATTATGTAGTCTTATTGAGTTCCATAAATCTTAATGCATAATTAATTGCTTAAATTCATATAGTAATATATTGGATTAGCAATTAATTATAGAATTGCTTTACCTTGGAAGAGTCTAGTACTTAAATTAGGGAAATTTGACTATCAATCATATGCAATAAATTAGGCTAGAATAGATAAGTAATTCAATCCGAAATTGGTTAAGTGAAATCTGACCCCTAGGGCTTTTTCTCATAGTTGTTTTCATATCATTAGAACTCATATTTAATCATCTTTTATTTTGTACTCTCAATCACCAACTAATCAATCAACTAAATAGAGTTAAAATTACCCATTTTGGTACTTAGTAATCAATCCTCGCGGGAACAATACTCTACTCACTTCTGTATTACTTTATTACGGCAGTGTATACTTGCACTATCATTTACACATGTAAATATCGGGCTTAGTGACATCTTCAAAACCTGGAGGTTGTTCTACATAGACTTCCTTCATGATATATCCATTTAGAAATGCACTCTTTACATTTATTTGATAAAGTTTGAATCCTCTTATGCATGCAAAGGCTAAGAGTACTTATATAGCTTCCAATCTTGCTACTAGAGCATATGTTTCCTCAATCGATACCTTCTTCTTGATTAGAGCCTTTAACCACTAATCTTGTCTTATTTCTGACAATGATTGCGGATTCATCACGTTTGTTCTTCAATACCCATTTAGTACCAATGATTGAATGATCTTTAGGTCGTGGTACCAAATCCCAAACTTGATTTTTTTCAAATTGATTGAGTTCTTCCTACATTGCTATAACCCAATCATTGTCTGATAAGGCTTCATCAATATTGGAAAGTTCTATTTCAAAAATGAATGCAGAAAAACTGACTTCGTTAAAGATTTGGTTTCTAGTTTTAACACCCTTATTTACATCTCCTATATCTAAAGAATGACTCTTGTTGTATTTCCAGGCTTTAGGTTGTTCTAATGGTTGTTCTTCTTTTTTAGTTTGGTCATTTTCAGAATGGTAAGACTTAGAATTAGGTTGATCATTCTCTTGATTTAACACTATTTCTTACTGATCATCAATAATTTTTTAGAGGATTCAAATTTATTGAATACAACATGAATTGATTCTTCAACAACACATGTTCGTTTATTGAAAACTTTGTATCCTTTACTTCGGTTAGAATAACCTAGAAATATTCCTTCATCAGTTTTAGAATCAAACTTTCCTAGGTTATCTTTACCGTTATTATGAATGAAACACTTACAACAAAAAATGAATAGATGAGCAAGATTCAGCTTCCTTCCTTTGTATAGTTTGTACGGTGTCTTTCCAAGCTTAGTTCTGATATAGGCTCTGTTTGAAACATAACATGTTGTGCTCATAGCATCGGCCCAAAAAACTTGAGACACGTCCTTTTCATTCAGCATAGCTCTGGCTATTTTAGTAAGTACTCTATTCTTTCATTCCACGACTCCATTTTGTTGAGGCGTTCTTGGAGCGGATAAGTTGTGATCAATGCCATTGGTGTCTTTCCAAGCTTAGTTCTGATATAGGCTCTGTTTGAAACATAACATGTTGTGCTCATAGCATCGGCCCAGAAAACTTGAGACATGTCCTTTTCATTCAGCATAGCTTTGGCCATTTTAGTAAGTACTCTATTCTTTCATTCCACGACTCCATTTTGTTGAGGTGTTCTTGTAGCAGATAAGTTGTGATCAATGCCATTGGTGTCACAATATTCCTCAAAGGCTTGATTTTCAAATTTTCTCTATGATCTTTCTTGATACCTGCAATGGTCATACATTTCTCATTTTTCATTTTCTTGGCAAAAACAATAAATTTAATAAAGGTTTCATCCATTGATGAGAAGAAAATAGTAAGTGTAAATCTAGAGAAATCATCAATAATGACTAATGAATATAAGTTCCTACCAAGACTTTTAACTCTTGCTGGTCCTACTAAATGTATATGCAGTAGTTGTAATGATCTATTAGTTGTGATTTCATTTTTTGATTTGAAAGATGATTTTGTTTGTTTACCCTTTTGACATGCATCACAAATTAAATTATTTTTGAAATTTACTTTGGGTAAACTAATTACTAAATCTATTTTGAGTAACTTGCCTAGTTGGTGCATATTGGCATGAGCTAGTCTCTTATGCCATAACCAACTTTCATCGACGTTACTTAGAAAATAGTTTTCAGAGATATTTCTACTGATATCAAGAGTATAACAGTTGCCTTCCTTTTCACTGAGCTTTACTTTGATATTCTTCTTATGTAATTGTAAATCTTTCTTGTTAACAATTAGACATTCCTCTGAGTCAAATATTACCCAATTGTATTTATCTGTACTTTGACTCATGCTCAGCACATTATAGCACAGGCCTTCAACGTAATATACATCTTTGACTTGTATACCTTTATTGTTCTTGATTTCACTAATACCTACTATCTTTCCGGATTGAGTTTCTCCAAATTTTACCTTCCCACCTTCCTTAGGTTGCAACATGGTAAAAATTTCGAAATCACTGGTCATATGTCTGGAGCATCCACTATCTATATACCATTTGTTGCCTTTGGATGCTTTAAAACATACCTGCAATCAAATACAATTAAATCTTAGGTACCCATATCTTTTTGGGTCCTTTTGAGTTAGTATAGATTATTTTCTGAACATATGAGCTTTTAAGTACCCATCTGTAGATTCCTATCTTACCTTTCTTTTTATGAATGCATGATAAAGTATAGTGACCCTTTCTATTACAATAATTATAATATGCAAAAGGATTTGATGTATGTACAGAATGTTGGAAATAACTCATGTATGCCTTACCTCCTGTTTTCTTTCTTCCTTTTTTTTTTGTCTAATTTTGGATCATATCCAGCAGATCAGTCATTTACAAATCATTGATCTTTTAAAATCATATTTAACATATCACTACCTTTGGTGAATTTTTCAAGAGTTCTAGTAAGATCAGTGTTTTTCTGTTTCAAAGAAGGACAATTTTCACAATCTTTTTCTGAAATATCTTTGATTTTTTCTTCAAGATGTTTTTTCTTCTTTTTAGAAACAACCAATTCTTTATCTACTATGATGAATTCAAAATGTAAAGCATTATATTTGAAAAATAATTCATCATAGGTAGGATTAGAATTAGTTACCTCTTCTTCTTTTATCTCTTCTTAAGCAACCAGACAGATATTGGCTACTTTTTCTTCATCGCTATCTTCGTCAGAGAAACTGTCTCCCCATATAGTAGATATAAAGGCTTTCTTTTTGTTGAAGAACCTGCCTTTTCTCTTTTCTTTATTCTTCTGGACCAGCTCTGGACATTCTAATTTGATATGTCCTAGCTTTTTACTTTCATAGCAAATGATGTGTTCCTTACTTCTTGTTCCTCCCTTCTAAAAATTTCTAAATCCCTGGCCTTTCTTGTAAAATTTCTTGAATCATTTTACTATTAAACCCATCTAATCATCATTGAATTCTTCATCCTCTTCTTAGATTTGCTCTTTTGTGTCTAGTGTGAGACTTTTCTTTTTCTTGTCACCAATCTCTTCAAGTTCTCGTTTGAACTTTAATTTGCTTTCATATTCAGAGAGACTTCCAAATAGAGAAGCAACTGACTACATTGATTCGCCTTTTGCTTCCTCTATCGCAATGACTTTGGCTTCCCACTCATTAGAGAGTATGTTCAGTATCTTTCTTACTTAAGTATGCTGATCATAGGCTTTCCTAAGTGCTTAAACTTGATTAACAAGATAAGTATATCTAAGTTCAAAATCAGCTATTGACTCAACAGATTTCATTCGAAGTAAATCGAATTCAGTAACCAAGTATTGATCCTATATTCTTTAATTCCTGAAGTTCCTTCATGACCTATTTCCAAGGCTTGCCATATTTCCTTAGCCGTTGGAAGTGTGCAAATACTGAAGTACTCATTTTGACTTAGAGCACTTTGGATCTTCAGAATTGCCTTGCTATTAAGAGTAATAAGCTTCTTGTTGTTCTCATCATATTCTGTCGGTGTCTTGGGAACTTTTAGTGAATCTACAATCTTTATAGGTTCATAGTTTCCATTCTCAGTTACCTCCCATAATCCGTATTCAGTAGCCATTACCAATACTCTTAACTTCACTTTCCAGAATGAGAAGTATTCACCACTTAAACTTGGTGGTCAGGTTATAGAAGCTCCGTTGGGAAGTATTCCTTACCCATGCTTGCCATTGGATCCTTTTTAGGTTATTATAGCTATACAAGAAGACCTACGCTTTGATACCAAATATTAGTGCAAGCGTTTGATTGGGTGATAATAGAAAATTTGAACCATATATAAAAATTGACAGGAAATTTAAAACAGTTAAGAGCTAGAAGAAATATCACAGAAGTGTGCACTGGGAGTTATACTGGTTCGGCCACAACACTTTGACTTACATCTAGTCCTTAAAGCTTTTCTAAGAGTTTCACTATATCTTCCAAGATTCAGTGGGTTCTTGGCACCTCAGTACACAATAAGAACCTTTTACTTTGGACACTCGCTCCCCCTTACACTATGTAAACCAATCCCCAACTCAAGGTTCCACAACCTTAAGTGGTCTCAATAACTGATATAGAGTTTGTAATGAAAATATGTATCATAGAGTAAATATAGCATCACTGAAGTACAAAGAATGTAAAAAGTGAAGAACGGAGCAAGAAAGTATTTTTCGTAAAATGATTGTTTGTTGTCATTCATTGTTCTTCTCACTTGAATGCTTCAGTATTATATAGAGGTTATTTGAGAGCCATTGTAAGTATTTGAATATTTTGCTATTGCAGCAGGATCTTCGTGTTGACAAATTTTTCCATCGTTATTAATTGTTGTGCTTCAAAGACTTTGAATTCTAATTGTTGTGTATTACCCATTGTAGAATAGTCAAATGCTCCCACTGTTATTTACTGTTGCATTTTGAAGACTTTGAATTTGCGTATGACCTATAACACACTCAAAAGAGAAGGTTAATATGGTAATTAATTTATCAATACTGATTTTAAACTTCACTTTCAATGAGTTACCATCACTAAAAGTGATCTTGAAAATTGTCTTCATGTGTCTACCAAATTTATAACATCACTCGAGTTCACGACAAATTCATTGAAGTGATCTGGTATTTTGGTTATCACTTCAAGTGATTCCGAACTTCACTCAAGTTGAATGTGTATTCACTAGAAGTGATCTGATATCACTTCAAGTGAATCTGATATTCACTCGAGTGGACTACATATTCACTAGAAGTGATCTGACCTTTTTGGAAATCACTTCAATTGATATTCATTAGGAATTCACTTCTAGTAATCTCATTCACTTGTAGTGATCTGTCAACTTTCAGTATATCACTTGAGTTCATTAAAAAATCACTAGAAGTGCACTACTCAATCTTAATGTTCACTCAAGTTATTTCCCATATAACTCGAGTGATCTGTAAACTTTAGCAATCACTTTAAGTGATCCTGAAACACTTCAAGTAATTTGTTCATAAATAGATTTCTTTCTTTTCTTATCTTTGCAATGTATAATTAATTAAGATCTCATAGAAAACATTACTAACAAGATTTGTTATCATCAAAACATTGAATCTAACAGGCCGTCCAGCGAATCGATGACTAGCGACCAAGGTCTAGGGGGCCCCATCTGAAACTAAAATCAAACTCTAATCACCTAATCGAACTCTCTTCGGCCCTTCCTCTCGTCTGACGGTCTAATTCATCTCCTCTGTTAGTTGCCTAACTCAACATAGTTGACTAACGGTGGGTAGTAAGGTTCGAGTTTGACTACCTCTGTCGGTCTGCCCCTTCATTCCTTGCCTCCCCAAGATCAAAGGTTTTCACACTATGCTTCTCTTTGTCAATGGTAGCTCCCAAGTGTACTCTGGTGGTTTCACAACGTAAGATGCTAACCTTATCACTTAAGAAGTTAAGCTTATTAGATCAATTTAATGGAAACTTAAGCTCATTAGATCAGTTAAGCTCATTACTCTAGTGGTTTTTTCCTGGTTTATGTGTGGTTTGTATAATCCAGAAACTTAACCAATTTAATGGTTGTGGGCTCCCAGAGGTTTACAACATATCGTTTCTATGCTGTTTGTATAATCTGCAAGCTTAACCAATTTCTGTGTGGTTTTTCCCACTATGTTTATGAGCTTTTCTTTGTCAATGCTTGCTCCCAGAGGTTTACAGCATATGTTAATTTTTATCATTATTGTTGCCATATTGGATATGTTGGATAGATAAGGTATGGATCAAAACATGAAATCGGGCTGCTTTTGTTTATTGGTTTTTGATTTGGGCCAAATAGTGAAAACAATTAAAAAAATTCATTCTCAATCAGGCTGGCGGGCTAACCCATCAGCCCAATTAAATGGGCTTGGGCTACACAAAATGCAACTCGCCATAGGTCAGGCTACTACAACCCAACCCATATAGGACTTAACCCGTGTAAGGCCAGCCCGTTGAGCTCAGGCAGGCCCAAATTCCCAATGCTACTTATGTATTTTGATTCTTTTAAACATTAAATATAAAACATATATGGATCTGCCCTAGCCCAGTCTAAGAAGATATATAAAGTAAAAGAATCTTATTTAATGAACCTGAGTATAACAGACTAATATACAAATAGGAGAATTAGATTTTATATGAGCATATTTGATACTGTGATCAGGTTTTGGATGAGATGGAAAACAAACATAATGGCAATAATAATGAAGTAACCGACTAGGTGGAAATACTAGTGACGAGATGAGGATTAATAACTCTAAAGTGGAGGATGAAAAAATTAGCTGGATGATCATCACTTGTAAGGACAAATTTGTTGGACTAGGTGGTAATCCTGTTTAACGAATTTTTCCTTGCAAGCATAGATCACCTAGCCTACATTTTTCATTATTTAATTTATATGCCTTAATCTTCACCCATCATGAGTAACTCCACTTAGTCTAACAGCTCCTTATTATTAGCCTTCACTTTGATTTCTCTCTTAACTAAGACCTCATCACCTGACTATATTCAACCATACCAAATAGAATTCTTAAGTTTATATATCAACCATGTTAGACTCAGCTTCTTTAAATAAGATACTTTACCTTTATCACCTAAAACTAAGGTAGGCCAGAGCCATATTCTATCTGATGTCTCAAAAGAGCCAAAATGGCTAAGGTTAGTAAACTTAGCACCCAATCCAAGTATTGTAGCATTCGACTATAAGGATGGCCCACAATACAGACAACACATTGACAACTCTCATATGTCAGGGTTAAAATTACAAGCAATACTTCCACCTAACACTCAATAATGATCTAATCCCTTTCAAGGAAGGGCATCCAAACAAAAAAAAAACCCTTGAAAAAGAACAAAAGCATGGCAAATAAGATTCAATTAAATAGCCACATAAACAGATAAATGTGATGATAATGAGAATCATACAATTTCATTAAACATGAACATATCAACTTTATGCTTCTAATGATATAATAGAGCATGAGATGACACTTTATCTGAAATCAATGTCATGTTATATAATGAGAAGTATCAAGATATGTTCATGTTAAATGAAATTGTATGATTCTCGTAATGACAAGTTCAATTTTTATCCATAGTGTATTATATATTTATACCTATAGATGGAAGGTAACAACTATAGAGAATGTAGCAACCCTTGGCTTTTCGCATGTGTTTTCGCAACAACCCTTGTTTTCAATTACACGGCATATTATACTAGATTATATAATGATATTCACATGTCTTTTCAACACCAGCACATATAACTGATGGAATGAACACAATAATATATGGATTGTAAAAGAAGTAGAAAAACATAACTGATAACTACCAACACTAGTACATATAACACATATCGAATACTCCTCAAGCTCATCATACTCTTTCCTATGCATTATGTAATCATTAGGGCATATGAAGATATTTCCCACAACCAATTGAACAAAAAATCTCATACAATATTAGTATATATACAAATTCGCATACACAAGAAAGTTTTTAACTTACTTATGAATATATGGTATGTTTGGCGCTCATCTAGCCTTTGTGCTATATATGTATGTCTTGTGCCGATTTCTATTGCAAGTTGAACCTTATGATATATGTAGTGGTATTAGTACACCTGAATTAATCACAACCAAGTAATTAGGGCATATGCCCTAATCAACACCTTTACATATATCATAAGGTTGAACCTGCAATGCAAAATTGCAAATATTTTTCACAACCAAGTGGATAGAATTTGCATACAATAACTGTAACAACCAGAGACAATATTGATCAAGAAGAAAACTTTCATTTATATGGATGTAAGACAAAACCCTAAACTTTTAATTAGGTTTTTAATAAAGAGGGAAAAGGAGTAAGCATCAGTGTTTCGAAAAATAACAAAAAAGAGTGAGCATTATAATAACCTGATTAGAATGTCCATGCAAGCAAAACAAATGAAAGAGAACACTTACAGAAAGGGCTAGTGAAGGTTTGTTAAAACCAACGATTTTTGTCGTACGCAAGAGCGCAACGACTACGATAGAAAGGGAAAGCCCTATGGAAAGGAATAACAAGCCATCTTGATAGCAGAGAGAGAGAGAGAGATTACGACAGCTAAAGGTGATAGAGAGAGGAAAAGTATGCATGACTTCAAGTGGTGAGAGATGTAGTCTGAGCGCAAAAGTGAGTATAATAGTAAGGCAATTTCTTCTATACCGATCCTGTAAAAGTCTGATCTCAATATTCATAACAAGACCAGCTTAAAGACAACTGGTTTATGACTTTTGAAAAGTGGTGTTTGAGTACTTGAAGAAATTTGGAAGTTGAGAAATCAAGGAACCAATTTTGGGATGCGGAAGAGGTAAGAAAGAGCTCTCCTTTGACATATTCATTGTGACCGTTGATTAAGTATTGAGGTTTATGAACTTTGCCCTAAGTTTGGTGTCATTTTGAAATGGATGTATTGGTAGTGTGTGATGGTAAAATTAGTGTTATGTTATGTCATTGGTACTATAGAAGTTATTTGGACCCTTAAAAGGGAAATTGGTGCCATTGGTTAATGTATGAGGATATGTTGACCAAAAACCAAAACTTATTGTTAGAATGAGAATTTGGTTGTTTTAGTGTTTCCATTGGGTTCCTTAGGCAAAATTATAGGGGACTAGTATTGAATAAGCATTTTAGGACCCTTGGAAACATTTTGGTTAAATTTGGAAAAATCTGTCAGCTGCTGCAATTTTGGCTTATGATAAGGGTGTCACTTAGGCAAAATTATAGGGGACCAGGGTGTCACTCGAGTGCAGCCTTATGTTTTGCCTTTTTCCTTCAGTACTGGTCAAACTTCCTTGCCATGAAAGTAGAAGTGCACTTACTCATCTGTGAGTGATATAGGTTGTCACTCGAGTGCATCAGATATCACTTGAGTAAGTATGTATTCTGCACTTTAGGGTCACGTCTCGAGCAAACACTCGTGACCAAATTGTCAAGAGTGTATTCTGGCACTCGCAAGTGTTGGGTCATCACTCTAGTTCTAGAGGTAGTGCTCGAGTGTACTTCTTATTCTAGGGTTTCTGTTGCTTTTGGGTAAACACTTCCTAGCCTCACTCGATGGAACTCGGGTGAGCAAAAGGTCATCATTCGAGTGTTGGGGTCAGGACTCAAGTGTTGTGACTATTTTCTATCACAATTGGTGCTCTCGGCCAAACACTCACACGAGTTATCTTCAATGCTCAAGTGCAAATCACAATTGTTAGGATCGGCAGGCACAGTGGAAGAATTTTAAAAATTTTCACCAATCCTAATCAAGGATCTATCAACAGCATTTAAACAAAGTTGGAAGGATTCATACCTTTTACGATTCAGGGTTTTCACGATCTCTAAGAGCCAACACGTCAGATCCGCTCCTTCTACCAGTATCCACACAAATGCTCTCCAACCGAGACTGTGTGCTAGCGCCTCTAATGTCTCCTAGGGTTTCCCTTGCGGCTCTCAATTCTCATGTGTATCAGTATATCTGCTTTATCAAGTTTATAACCTATGAGGGCTATTTTCAAATTTTAAAATTAATCATCATTAATTTCGAAATTAATTAACTATTAATTATCTTGATGAGCTAATTAAATAAATTCAGTTTAAATTAAATTTGTCTAACAGTTTTAATTTAACCTATTTATTTAATCCAAATAAAAAGCCATTAGATTTAAGTTATCTTCATAAATTAAATCTCAGATACCATATCTCTATCATGTTAGTTATTAGATTTAATTTATCTTAATAAATTAAATTTAAAACTAACACAATATAATAATATCATATAATATATATACATATATATATATAATATATATTTCGAAAATACATATCTATATATTATTAACAAATTTTTATATTACATATATACATATATATAAATACAAAATTCGTCCACCCTAATTAAACATTATCTCATGTTGGGTCATTCTTGTGTGCGACCCTGTAGGCCCATATGAAGTTGGCAGTGGCCCAATAACTGTACTAACCCATAAGTCGTAAGCGGCCTCTAGCAAGACATCACGACTACCTAATTCATATGAGGATCGTTAACACGATGCAACCTATCAACAACCATGTCACGTCCCTTTTGTCACACGATATATCGATCAAGGATGAGGCATGGATAATGTCATCCTCTTATTCCTGACTATTACTTTCTCGATTCCTGAGTAGTCTGACAATAGAAATGGAAACTCCTTTCCATTGTAGTATAGCCATACATTTCTCAGACTTACTCATCGAGGGGCCCAGTAATATCTCTCTACTAATGTGAGGGACAAATTCCATCTTGATCATTCATATTCCTCTGCGTGAAAAACCACCAAGCCCGATTATAGCCTTTATCATCACCCAGTCAAAGGTGACTTTTGACTAGTTCAAAGCTTAGCAACTCTCATGTAGGAATCCATGATAACCTCAGGTCAAAGGGCATTGCGACGTGGTTATACATGAGACAAGCTTATGACTTGATCCATGTAGCTTTCTCACAGTGGGTCGGTCCAGCACCTTGTACTCTTACAAGTGCCTAAGACTTTGATTCGTATCTCCATATCTTATCAAAGTCATACTGATCTTGTTTCATCTCTGCTCCCGCATAGATGACCGACCAGGGACATTTTAGGACAATCTTTATGAATTATCCAAGGATACAATTATCACAGTTAACATGCAAATAATATGATAACAGAATGGAGAAATTTCATTAAATTAATAATGTTCAAAGTACAATGATTGGCCCTTTGGGCACAATTTCCAACATCCTCTCACTTGCCCTAGGTACAATCATTAATTTGCCTAATTCCCATTGTCCTAACATCACGACGCTCATGCTTTGCCTTTGTAAGAGGCTTAGTAAGAGGATCAGCAACATTATCTTCTCCTGCTACTTTGCATATCTTTATATCACCTCTATCATTGATTTCTCTAATAAGATGAAATCGCCTGAGTATATGCTTGGTCATTTGATGTGACCTAAGCTCTTTGGCCTGTGCAATAGCACCGCTATTGTCACAAAACAAATCTATTGGATTTGAGATGGTAGTCACCACCCCTAGTTCAGTAATGAACTTTTTGATCAAAACGGCTTCTTTAGCTACATCCGATGCTACTATATACTCAGCTTATGTTGTAGAATCTGCTACAATGCTTTGCTTGGAGCACTTCCAGGTTACTGCTCCACCATTCAGGAGGAACACATATCCAGATTGCGATTTAAGGTCCTCTTGGTTAGTCTGGAAACTTGCATCTATGTAACCGATTATGCAGAGCTCATTATCCAATCCACTATAGACCAAAAATAAGTCTTTAGTCCTTCTTAAGTACTTTAGGATATTCTTGACGGTAGTCCAATGACCCTCACCAAGATTTTGTTGGTATCTGCTGGTCATACTTAAGGCAAATAAGACATCCGATCGAGTACATAACATGGCATACATGATGGATCCAATGGCCAAGGCATATGGAACCTTACTCATACGATCTCACTGATCAGGTGTACTAGGACACAGATCCGTGCTAAGATGGATGCCATGAGACATAGGCATGTAAACCCTTTTTGAATCCTGCATACTGAACCTATTCAAGTTGTGTCATGTATACATCCTCAAGCAGCTTTCCATTAAGGAAGGGTTTTTTGACATCCATCTGCCATATTTCATAGTCATAATATGCTGCAATGGCAAGAAGGATTCTAATTTATTTGGCCATTGCAATTGGGGAGAAGGTTTCATCATAGTCTATACCATGAGTTTAAGTGAATCCTTTTGCAACCAGTCATGCCTTGAAGACATTTACATTGCCATCCATGTCAGTTTTCTCCTTGAAAACCCATTTGTACCCGATGGTTTTTACACCTTCAGGTAGATCGACTAAGGTTCATACCTAATTGTCATACATGGATTGTATTTCAGACTTCATGGCATTTAGCCATTTCTCGGAGTTTGGTCCCACTGTGGCTTCTCAATAGGTGGTGGGCTCATTTTGCTCAATGAGCAACACATCACGGCCTTCAGTAATCAGAAATCCATATCTCTGAGGCTGATGCCATGTCCTATCAGATCTTCGTGGACCTTGTGTTACTTGAGGAGGCTCAGCAACTTGTTGTTAGTCTTCTCTAATTTCAATCTGTGGTTATGTACTATCTTGTAACTCTCGAATTTCTTCGAGATGTACCTCGCTCCCACTGGTTGTTTTAGAGACAAACTCTCTTTCTAGAAACTTACCATTTCAAATAACAAACACTTTGTTATCGGTGGGATTGTAGACATAGTATCCTTTTGTTTCTTTAGGATACCCCATGAAAAGGCACTTTATAGATCTGAGCGCTAATTTATCAAACACTTTTTGCTTAACATATACCTCACAGCCCCAGATCTTGAGAAAAGATAAACTTGGTTTATTTCCAGTCCATATCTCATTTGGTGTCTTTTCAATTGCCTTAGATGGAACACAATTAAGTGTGAATGCAGCTGTCTCTAGGGCATGTCCCCAAAAGGACGGTGGAAGATATGTTTGACTCATCATAGATCAAACCATATCTAATAGTGTTTGATTCCTTCGTTCAAAAACTCCATTCCATTGTGGTGTTTTTGGAGGAGTCAATTGTGAGATTATCCCATAACTCCTAAGATGGTCAATGAATTCTTGGTTCAAATATTCACCACCTCAATCAGATTGAAGTGCTTTAATTGTTTTACCAAGTTGGTTTTGTACTTCATTTTGGAATATTTTGAACATTTCAAAAGATTCAGATTTATGTTTTATTAGATAGATATAGCCATATCTACTAAAGTCATCTATAAATGTAATGAAGTAGACATAACCTCCTCTGGCAGCTATATTTAATGGTCCACATACATCTATATGTATGAGGCCCAATAATTCAGTGGCCCTCTCATTGTGCCCAGTAAAAGGTGCCTTCGTCATCTTTCCTAATAAGGAAGATTTGCATGTATCATATGATTCAAAATCAAATGAGTTTAGAAATCCATCTTGATGGAGTTTAGAAATGTGTTTCTCATTTATATGGCCTAGACGACAATGCCATAGGTAGGTCGGATTCAAATCGTTTGATTTTATCCTCTTAGTAGTTATGTTATAGATATTCCCATTATTAGGATGTTCCAAATTTAATATATAATGACCAACATGCAAATCACCATCAGCATAGAGAATGTCATTACGATAAATAGAACATTTACCATTCCTAGTAATGGAAGTATAACCTTCCTTATCCAAATAAGAAAGAGAAACAATGTTACTACTCAAAACAGGAACATAATAGCAATTTTTCAAAACTAACAAAAGCCCACTGGGCAGAACTAATTCATAAGTTCCTACAGCTAAAACAGCAACTCTTGCTCTGTTTCCAACTCGTAGGTCCACCTCGCCCTTCTTCAGCTTTCTACTGTCCTTTAGACCCTGCACATTTGTACAAATGTGAGAACCACATGCAGTATCTAATACCCATGTAAGGAAGTAGAAAAATGAATGTCTATAAGATAAATACCTGAAGTAATAGCCTCGCTATCCTTCTTGTTCTTTTTCAGATCTTCCAGGTAGAGTTTGCAATTCCTCTTCCAATGACCGGGTTCATTGCAGAAGTAGCAGACTCCTTCCTTTGGAGGCTTTGCCTTCTTCGGTGCAGGCTTCGTTTCAGGCTTGTTTGACTCTTTGGTCTTACCACCTGAGCCATTACCCTTCCATTTGCCCTTCCCTTTCTTTTTCATACTTTTTCCTTTCTGAACCATCAAAATTGTACTGGGATTTTTCTTAATGCTTTGCTCAGCAGTTTTGAGCATCCCATGCAGCTCAAAAATTGATTTCTCCATGTTGTTCATGTTGTAATTCATAACAAACTAGTCATAACTCTCCGGGAGTGAGTTGAGGATCAAATCCGTAGCTAACTCCTGGCTCATGGGAAATCCAAGCCTTTCAAGGTGATCAATATAGCCTTTCATCTTTAACACATGAGTACTAATTGTTGCACCTTCAACCATTTTGCAGGAATGTAAGGCCTTTGTGGTCTCATACCTTTCTTGCCTTGCCTATTCCTAGAACATTTCCATAAGATGGACTATCATCTCATGAGCCTCCATGAGTTCCAGATCTCTTTGGAGCTCTGGAACCATAATGCAAGCATCAGGCAACCTACATCCACAGAGTCATCCTTATGCTTTGTGTAAGCATCTCTCTGAGCTCTTGGAGCATTGGCTGCACGCTCCTTAGGAATGGGTTGATCTAGGACATAAGCCTTTCTTTTCTGCTTGAGAACAATTCTCAAGTTCCTAAACCAGTCAAGAAAGTTTGTCCCATTGAGTTTGTCCTTCTCAAGGATCGATCGCAATGATAGTGTAGCAGTATTACTAGTCGACATGAGTCTACAATTAAAATATACAAAGTTAGTAATCTCCCACTAAGTTAACAACCCTCAAAATAATAATTTGTGGGCTAAAATCCATATTTGGCTTAAACTTAAGTCCGATTTGGCAAGACGCTTAAATTCAAGTTATTTAGGTAAGTAACCTATTTACCAATTACATCACATGTAACTCTTAGATGTTTATGGGATTCGACCATTATTTGATCCCGCATGTTTAATCCCATCTAATGCCTTGAGATGCAAAACCATTTTGTTAATCTCAATTAAGTCCAAACAATAATGAATATTATGAGCAGCACCATTACTCATGCTTGTCTTATCAAGATAACTCAAGTACATCTACTTTGGTGGTTTCCACAATTGAGCGATCTAGGTTTTGACAAGTATTCATTAATTGACGGCATTATGACTTAAGATTTGATTCAGAGGGCTTAATTAATTAGCTTTGTTTATATGGATGCAATCGTGGTTGTATCTCATACAAATAAATACATATAAACGCAAAAGTATTCATGCAATGATCTATTCAAAAGTATAATTTAAATGTGACACAATGGTTACCTAACCTAAAATCCCTCCGAAGCCAATGAGAGGACTTCTCTAAATAAGAAAAGAAATACATTGAGAGAAACCTCGTTTAAACATTCGAGGGGAGTGAGATGAGAAGAGAATGTACATCTAGAGTATTTAGAGAAAGGCACGGCACACAGGCCGTATTTAAATATTACAACCCTTTGTAAAATTCTAAAGCCATGTTGTTCACCATACCCAAACAAGTATAAATAATAAACCACAACAAGAATTCATACAATATGAAAAGCAATAAATGTCGTGATCAGATTATATTGCGCTACGCAGAAGTGGTCATGGCGGTCCCAATTTTGAAAAAGGAATATTCCTTTTAAAAGAAATATTTTAAAATTTTAAATTTCTGACCTAATTTTTCAAACAAAAACAGCAATGGCCCAAAACGCTTCTGATCCATATTGTCTTCCCCATAGTTCGGATCCCTATTACCCGAATAGATATCCGAACCTAGACCCAATTTGATTGCCGCCAACTACGATCTCAGGTACCCTACCCAATTTCATGCTTGTTCAAAAACAAAACAATTTCAAGATTCAATTTAAACAAAAATAAAAATCAGCGGAATTACAAGATCACATCCTTTTAAATAATTTCGTTTCGTATTAACCAAATCACATGCATATTCGAATGTTTCTATAAACATACGTACACATCCCATATATATCACATGTATAAGAAAACTATATTTAAACACACAATTGATCTGGCTCTGATGCCACTGTTAGGATCGGCAGATACAGCGGAAGAATTTTAAAAATTTTCACCGATCCTAATCGAAGATCTATCAACGGCGTTTAAACCAAGCTGGAAGGATTCATGCCTTTTATGATTCAGGGTTTTCATGATCTCTAGGAGCCAACACGTCAGGTCTGATCCCTCTACCGGTATCCACACGAATGCTCTCCAACCGAGACTGCGTGCTAGCGCCTCTAATTTAAAGGCAAACAATGTGTTACTTGATTGTGGGAACAAGAAGATTATATTTCCTATATCTCAAAGAGCTCATAATGTGAATGATGTGAATAGCAGTCTGAATTTCCTTTCGACGGCCAAAGCTAAGAAATATTTAAAGAAGGGTTGCCAGGGGTATATGGTATTCTTTTCTATCCAAGGACAAATCGAATTTCTAATTAACAATTAATTATCTTGATGAGCTAATTAAATAAATTCAGTTTAAATTAAATCTATCCAACATTTTTAATTTAACCTATTTATTTAATCCAAATAAAGAGCCATTAGATTTAATTTATCTTCATAAATTAAATATGAGATACTATATCTCTATCATGTTAGTTATTAAATTTAATATATCTTAATAAATTAAATTTAAAACTAACACAATATAATAATATCATATAATATATATACGTATATATATATAAGATATATATTTCGAAAATATATATATCTATATAATATTATTAATGAATTTTATATTATATATATATATATAATTCATCCACCCTAAATTAAACATTATCTCGTGTTGGGCCATTCTTGTGTGCGACCCTGTAGGCCTATATGAAGTTGGCAGTGGCCCAATAACTATACTAACCCAAAAGTCACAAGTGACCTCTAGCAAGACATTACGACTACCCAATTCATATGAGGATCATTATCAGGATGCAACCTGTCATACAACCATGTCACGTCCCTTTTGTCACACGATATATCAATCAAGGATAAGGCATGGATAATGTCATCCTCTTGTTCCTGACCATTACTTTCTCGATTCCTGAGTAGCCTGATAACAGAGACAGAAACTCCTTTCATCATAGTATGGCCATACATTTCTCAGATTCACTCATCGAGGGGCCCAGTAATATCTCTCTACTAATGTGACGGACAAATTCCATCTTGATCATTCATATTCCTCTGCATGAAAAACCACTAAGCCCGATCGTAGCCTTTATCATCACCCGGTCAAAAGTGACTTTTGACTACTTCATAGCTTAGCAACTCTCATGTAGAAATCCATGATGACCTCAGGTCTAAGGGCATTATGATGTGGTTATACATGAGAAAAACTTATGACTTGATCCATGTAGCTTTCTCACAGTGAGTCGGTCCAGCACCTTATACTCTTACAAGTGCCTAAGACTTTGATTCGTATCTCCATATCTTATCAAAGTCATACTGGTCTTGTTTCATCTCTGCTCCCGCATAGATGACCACCAGGGACATTTTTGGACAATCTTTATGAATTATCCAAGGATACAATTATCACAGTTAACATGCAAATAATATGATAACAGAATGGAGAAATTTCATAATAATGTTCAAAGTACAATGATTGGCCCTTAAGGTACAATTTCCAGCAAATTCCTACATGAGAGTCGCTTAGCTTTAACCTAGTCAAAAGTCACCTTTGACCGGGTAATGATAACGACTATGTTCGGCTTGGTGGTTTTCATTTAGAGGAAAGTGAATGGTCAAGATGGAATTTGTCCCTCACATTAGTAGAGAGATATCACTGGGCCCCTCGATGAGTAAGCCTAAGAAATGTTTGGTCGTACTACGGTGGAAATGAGTTTCCATTTTTATAGTCAGACTACTCAAGGATTGAGAAAGTAATGGTCAGGAATAGGAGGATGACATTCCCCATGTCTCATCCATGACTGAAATATCATGTGACAAAAGGGATGTGATATGGTTGTATGATAGGTTGCATCAGTTTATCGATCCTCATATGAATTGGGTAGTCATAATGCCTTGCTAGAGGCTACTTATGACTTGTTGGTTAGTATAGTCATTGGCCCACTACCAACTTCATATGGGCATACAGGGTCACACACAAAAATAGCCCAACAAGAGCTATAATGTTCAGATTTATTGAATCTAAGATATATCTAGATTTAATGAATGTACTAGTTAATCGAGGGTGATCGAATATATATATATATATATATATTTTAAAAGAAAATTAATATTATATATACATATATGTATTTTTGAAATATATATATATATATATATATATATATATATATCTTTATATGTATATATGTTATTATATTATATGATAATATTATTATATTGAGTTAGTTTTAAATTTAGTTTTATCTGATAAATTAAATTTAATAACTAACATGATAACGATATAATATCTTGGATTTAATTTATAAAGATAAATTAAATCTATTTCCATTGGCTCTTTATTCAGATGAAATAAATAGGTTAAATTAAAACTGTTGGATAGAATTAATTAAACCATATTTATTTAATTTGCTTATCAAAAGACAATTAAGTGTTAATTGATATGATATGGATTTTGAAATTAATTAAGATTAATTTAAAAATCCAATATCCATCATAAAATAGAAAACCTTGACTAGTTATTTAAAGAGAGTGGGCTAGGGTTTTCTATGAGTGTGAAAAAAGCAAGATAGAGAGCCGTGAGAAAAGAAAACTCTAGAGAAGGATGTTGGTGGCACTAGTACGCTATTCGTGTTGGATTCTTATTCATGTGGATACCAGTAAAGGGATCTAATCCGAGTTGTTAGCTCCTTGAGATTGAAAAGAAAAACTGAACACATAAGAAAGGTATGCTTCTCTACTAGTTGATTTAAACACCGTTAACAGATCCGCAGTAAGGATTGGAAAACTTTTGAATTTTAATTTTCCGTTGTGCCTACCAATCCCAACAGTGGCATCAGAGCCAAGTCAATTGTGCGTTTAAGTTGCGTTTGAGGTTTTGTCTCGATTATAAATTGTATATATGATATATAAGTTGTATGTGATATATTGCTTTGGATTCATTGATGGTGATTAATCAAGAAGGATAGGAAACCAAGGAAAATCTGGTTTGGCTTTGGTACTCTTATGTTATGGGGTTATTAAATTCAAAATATCATGGGTAGTGTAACCCCCTGCTTTTAAACACGTAATTATAATTCGATATCACTTAATTAAATATCATGGGTAGCTACTCAGGGACTATTGGCGTGGCAGTGCATACACATAGCCTTATAGCTCATATAGCTATCTGGCTTTCACAAATGGCCCGTCGGCCTTTACAAATAGCCTTTCGGCCCACATAATCACATATATCACACCTCATCCTCATCCCATTTCTCCGCCGGGAAGGCATACAACCCTTACCCAATCTGTTGTTAGCTACTCAGGGACTATTGGTATGACGGTGTTTACACATATTCACAATGTCGCAGCATACGAGGTTATCACAAATCAATGATAATACACACATACAATGCATCACATATGGTACGAAAGAAAAGTTACTACCTCGTTCCTTCCTGACGTTTGCTGGCTCAGTGGGCTCACGAGGACGGCAAATGTCGAATCCTATAAACCAAATTAGGGACAATAAATCAATCTCTTTTCCAAGTTCTTAATTCCATAGTACTTAAGTTGGTTATCATTTAGACTCTTTAGGTGGCTATTAGAGGCCTAAACATATACCCAAAGGGTTGGAAAAGGCTATACCAAACCACCTTTAAAAAGTGTAAAATACTAATTTTTGGGGGTGGGCTGCAGCCCACAATCCACTGGCTGCGGCCCAAAACTGCCCAGAAACGCTCAGAAACATTTGGGCCGCAGCCCAGAATCCGCTGGCCGCGGCCAAGAAAATCCAGTTTCTTGGCTGAACTTCCAAAAATCATAACTAATTCAAGAAAAATCGAAATAAGGTGATTCCAAAGCCAAATGAAAGCTATTTAAGTCCTCGTTCAAGGAAAAATATTGGTCATTACTGGAAATCACCACAAAAGTCCAGATTTACCAAAAACCTAACGTTGTACCAAAACAGGGTCCAGTTTTGATGCCAAATTTTGGACAGTTCAAACTCCCAGCTCAAAAAGCGAAATGACACCAAATTTATGTCCATTTTGAAGCTTGAGATGTGAACTTTAAGACTGGAAAGTTCCATAATTTTTCAACATCATTTGCCTAGTCAAAACGTCCACACCATCTGACTGTCCAGAACAGACTTACATTGGCCAGATTTTCCAGATTTTCACATTTGATCCCAAATGATTCCCATTCCAACCCAAACACCATTCTCACACAATTTTACTCAAGAAAAGCATTGAAATCATCAAAATGACCAAATTCAACTCCCATTGACATATTGCTCAACAACTACAACATGTCTCACAATGTCACAACACAATTCACACATTGCCACACTTTCCAATCCAAGTTCCCAAATCAATTCCAATGGCCAAAATGTTCAAAAAAAGACCAAATTCTACACAACACATAAACCAATTCATTCCATTCGAAAATTGCACAAAATCAGGGAAAATTCATAAATTCCCAATACTCAACCAATGATTACAACAACTATACTAAAATGCTTCTAATTCTTACCTCTTCTTCTTCCTAAAGCCAATTCTTCAATTCTCCAACTTCGAAATTTCCACAAGTTCTCAAACTTCACCAACCAAAATTCTGAAACCATAGGAATATAGCCCTCAACCTCATGAACAACATTAATGAAAGACACTTGAGCATATGAAGGCATTAACTTACCAAAAACTCAAGCTTTTCTCTTGCTCTTTCCTTAGCTTGTCCAGCGAAAAATGGAGGAGGATGAGAGAGAAAAATGAGATATTGATGATGATGATTTCCCTCACACATACACACACAAACCGACTAGGAAGAGAGGAGAAAGAGAAAATGGTTTGAAAACTTGACTTTAATCCAAGGGTCCTTGTTTTGCCACTTGGCATCATCCTATTCTTCCTACCATGATTTCATATAAGCTTGCATGCATAGGATTCCACCTCTTGGTCTTTCAATCTTAGCCATTCATCTTGATTACTAAGAAGTGTTCTCAATGGTATCTAACCAATCGGTCAATAAATTTATCGTTTTGCCCCTGATTATCACAATGCACAATATATGCTTCAAAATGCTTCAAAAGTGCTCAATTAATATTAATTATATTACTTTGAAGTTGCTAATCCTTGGTCACAATCCAGGATATTACAGGTAGCATGTTGAGTAGAAACATGTGGGGATCTCTTACCTGAATTTTGAGACTTGAGACTAAAGAATAAGCCTGAAAAAAGTGGATTGCTAAGCCCCGATTTAGCAAGATCCCAAATTGTGATTAAGGGATGATGACTCCAAAAGCGCATGTGATTAGTGATAAATGGACCATTTTGGAGATTATGATGTGAACTGTGATGTGTATGCGTTGTGAGCAATGCCAAAACCCAATATTTAAGTTCAATTATGGATTAATATCTAAATTTACTTAAAATAGAGGGAGGGCGCATATTGTGGCTAAATGGAAAAGTATGATGTGTTTAGTGGTGATTCAGGAGGAATTGCCATAATCAGGGGCAAAACGGTAAAGTTACCGACCAATTGGTCAGTTACCGAAGAGAAAACTCATTAGTAACTTGAAGATCAATGGTTAGGGTTGATTTTTTGTGAGATTGAGTGGGTGGAATCCCATGTGTGTGAGTTCATTGGAATTGGTTTGGAACTTTGGAAAGTAAAGAATTGCAATGTGAGTTTGAATTGTGACTTGTGTTGACATGTTGTGATTATTGGCGAAACATGTTAATGGAATGTGAATTTGATTGATTTGATGTTTCAAAAAGGATTCCTTATGAAAATTTATATGGGAATGATGTTTGGTATGAAAATGGGACCATTGGAAGCAAAGATGCAAAATCTGAAATTTTGTCCAGTGAAACTCTATTCTGAGCAATCTATTTGTATTGATGTTTTGAGTGGGCAAATGGACTCTTAAAATTCTAAAACTTTCCATTCTTAAATTTCACATTCCAAGCTTCAAAATAAATATATAATTTGTGTTATTTCATTTTGTGAACCGGGAGTTATGGTTTTCCAAAGTTTGATGTTAAAACTGGGTGCAAATCTAGAACAACAAGGGAATTTCGTGTAATTATGGAATTTTGTGGTGATTTCTGGTAATGGTGCATATTTTTCCTATGAAGAATACTTAAATAGCTTTCAATGGGCTTTAGAATCACCTCATTTCTATTTTTCTAGAATTAGTTATGATTTTTCAAAGTTTGGGCAGAAAATCTACCAGAAATCAAAAAATGGGAGTTATGACATCATCAAAATAAAAGATGACATCAGCATGGAATTAAAATATTTCCCATCTTCTTCTTCCTCCCATTTCTTTCATGAGGTTCAGCATCCAAGGAGAGAGTGTGTGTTGAGAGCTCTTAGAGAGAGAAAGAGGAGAAATCTCACAAGGAAAGCTGATTTCTCCAACGATCTAGCTCTTAGCGCGTATAACCTTGCTCCTAAGCTTCTCTTTCAAGTTCCTTAAGGTGTTGGAAGCTCAATTTTCATGGTTAAGAAGGGCTAGGGTTTCAACCACTCGTGAGAAAAGCTAGTGGGAGCTTGAGGTAACTTCCAAACTCTTGTGTATTGACTATTCTGGCTGCTGTAGACAATTTAATCGGTGAAATTTCGCCGGATTGTCATTGGTTTCAAAAATGGAAAATGGGTGTGTAGGGCTATTATGCTGCCCAAATTGGTACTAAATGGTAGTTGTAACCTAATGGAATAGTCAATAAAGTGGTTAGGAGTATAAAGGAACACGTTTACGAAGCCGAACCGAAAAACCCCAATTTTTCTCGGAGTACTTGTATATTTTGGCCAAGGCTATAAATGGGCCTTAGAGATGGATTTTCAATTATTTGATGATTCCATTGAGTTCAGGAGAAAAAATTAGGTGGGGTTACAGTTGGTCACCTTTTCGGAAAAGGCCGAAAAAACATAATTACGAAAATGCCCCTAAAACCCTTAAGTAAGGCTGCCAAGGGTAAATTTATAATTTGAAAATAAATTTGATAATTCCAAATCCAAAAATGGATTCCTTAAGTGAATATAAGTCAAGATAGCTCAGGATAGAATTTCAGGAAAAGTATAGCCGAACCGGGTCTGGGCTGGGTCCCGGGGGCATTTTAGTAATTTTTTAATATAGCCCCATCTAACCCCCAGGAACACTATGGAAGTATCTAAATGGTACAATTGGAAATGTAGGACCCAGTTGAGGGCCTGAGTTGCTAGCATGCAAATCAAGGAGAAAAGACTAGAGGTAGGGAACTTACCTTTTCTGCATGTATTTGATATTTGTGTTGGTGTATTGATGCATGTTATTGCTTTGCTTGATTATGTGAAACATATATGAACTATTGAAGCTCTGTTTCTGTTATGCTATGGCCATTAGTATATTGTTTGAAGCATTGAGTTTGCAGATATGTCATTGTGTGAGCATGAGTTATGTAATGCAAGCATGTCATGCATTAAACACATATCTTGCATGCATATTGGTATCTGTTTCCTACTGAGATTCTCTCGAATCTCACTCTCCCCTACCAACAATTTAGACAAGGCAAGTGGCTTGTGGAGGGAGAGGCTAGGACTCCTTCAAGATGAGAGTTAGTAGTTGGTTATCAATATGAGTTGGGTTGACTATATATGTTTTGGATGAGGATTTGTTATGTATTGCTGGAATTATTATATTGCGCACTCTGATATATTAAATGTGATTTATCTTCGTGTAGTAATTGTATTCGGAAAGTGAATGTGAGACCTGGTTATAAATGATTTTGAAAGGTATTTGTGAAAACCCCGTCTGGTAGATGGATTTATAAATGTTATTTGATTGTTATTGGTCTCTATTTCACTTTAATTGCGTATTCTGAATATTAATTAGGAAGGGGGTTACACATTTTACTGGGCAGAGTAAGAGGGCCACTGATTTATTGGGCCTCATACATACAGATATATGTGGACCATTGAATACAACTGCCAGAAGAGGTTATATATACTTCATTACATTTATAGATGACTTTAGTACATATGGATATATCTATCTAATGAAACATAAATCTGAATCTTTTGAAATGTTCAAAATATTCCAAAATGAAGTACAAAACTAACTTGGCAAAATGATTAAAACACTTTGATCTAATCGAGGTGGTGAATATTTGAGCTAAGAATTCATTAACCATCTTAGGAGTTGTGGGATAATCTTACAATTAACTCCTCCAGAAACACCACAATGGAATGATGTTTCTGAAAAAAGGAATCAAACACTATTAGATATGGTTTGATCTATGATGAGTCAAATAGATCTTCCACCATTATTTTGGGGCCATGCCCTAGAGATAGCTGCGTTTATACTAAAGCGTGTTCCAATTAAGGCAATTGAAAAAACACCAAATGAGATATGGACTGGAAGGAAACCTAGTTTATCTTTTATCAAAATTTGGAGAAGTGAGGTATATATTAAGCAACAAATCTTAGATAAATTAGCGTCCAAATCCTCAAAGTGTCTTTTTGTGGGGTATCCTAAGGAAACGAAGGGATACTATGTCTATAATCCTATCGATAACAAAGTATTTGTTATTCGAAACGATATGTTTCTAGAAAGAGTTTATCTCTAAAAGAACCAGTGGGAGCAAGATACATCTTGAAGAAGTTTGAGAGTCACAAGGTAACACAGAACCTTAGATGGAAAATAAAGAAGACTCATAACAAGTTGCTGAGCCTCCGCAAGTAACACAAGGTCTACATAAATCTGTTAGGACACAGCATCAGCCTTAGAGATATGGATTTCTGATTACTGAAAGTCATGATGTGTTGCTCATTGAGTAAAATGAGCCAACCACCTATTAAGAAGCCATAGTGGGACCAAACTCTAAGAAATGGCTAAATGCCATGAAGTCTAAAATGCAATCCATGTACGATAATTTGGTATGGACCTTAATCAATTCACCTGAAGGTTTAAAAACCATTAGGTGTAAATGGGTTTTCAAGGAGAAAACTGACATAGATGGCAATGTAAATGTCTTCAAGGTACGACTGGTTGCAAAAGGATTCACTCAAACTCATGGTGTAGACCATGAAGAAACCTTTTCCCTAGTTGCAATGGCCAAATCATTCAGAATCCTTCTTGCCATTGCAGCATATTATGACTATGAAATATGGTAGATGGACGTCAAAACAACCTTCCTTAATGGAAATTTTCTTAAGGATGTGTACATAACACAACCTAAAGGCCTTGTGCTTTTAGAGGACTCTAGTAAAGTGTGCAAGCTTCAAAGATTCATTTATGGATTGAACCAAGCATCCCAGAGCTAGAATCATCATTTAATGAAGTAGTCAAAGAGTTTGGATTCATTCAAAACATTGATTAACCTTGTGTTTATAAGAAGGTTAGTGGAAGCATAGTTGTACTTCTAGTACTTTATGTAGATGACAACCTACTCTTTAGGAATGACATTCCTACCTTGCAAAGTGTCAAGTCTTAGTTAGGAAAGTCTTTCTCGATGAAAGACTTAGGTGAAGCCACCTACATCATAAGGATTAGGATCTATAGAGATAGATCCAAGAGACTAATAGGCCTAAGTCAAAGCACATACATAGACAAGATACTGTATAGGTTCAGTATGCAGGATTCAAAAGGGGGTTACATGCCCATGTCTCATGGCATCCGTCTTAGCAAGGATCTGTGTTCAGTACACCTAATCAGCGAGATCGCATGAGCAAGGTTCTATAGGCCTTGGCCATTAGATCCATCATGTATGCCATGTTATGTACTCAACCAGATGTCTCATTTGGCTTAAGTATGACCAGCAGATATCAACAAGATCCTATTGAGGGTCATTGAACTACTATCAAGAATATCCTAAAGCACTTAAGAAGGACTAAGGACTTATTCTTGGTATATGATAGATTGGATGATGAGCTTTGTGTAACTAGTTATACAGATGCAAGTTTCCTAACTGACCAAGATGACCTTAAATTACAATCTGGATACATATTCCTTCTGAATGGTGGAGAAGTAAGTTGGAAGAGCTCCAAGCAAAGCACTATAGCAGATTTTGCAATAGAAGTTGAGTAAATAGTAGCATTGGATGTAGCTAAGGATGCCGTTTGGATCAGAAAGTTTATTATTAAACTAGGGGTGTTGCCTACCATCTCAAATCTAATAGATTTGTTATGTGACAATAGAGGTGCTATTGTATGGGCCAAGGAGCCTAGGTCATATTAAAGGACCAAGGAGCCTAGGTCTCATTAGATAAATTAGTGATAGAGGTGATATAAAAATATACAAACTAGCAGGAGAAGATAATGTTGCTAATCCTCTTACAAAGCCACTTACACAGACAAAGCATGAGTGTCATGTTAGGATAATAGGAATTAGGCAAATTAATGATTGTACCTAGTGCAAGTAGGAGGATGTTGGAAATTGTGCCCTAGGGGCCAATCATTGTACTTTAAACATTGTTATTCAATGAACTTCTCTATTTTGTTATCATATTATTTGCATGTTCACTATGATAACTATCATTGGATAAATCATAATGATTGTCCTAAATGTCCTTGGTCGGTCATCTATACGGGAGCAAAAATGAAATAAGACTAGTATGACTTTGAAGAGGTATGGAGATACAAATCAAAGTTCTAGGCACTTGTAAGAGTACAAGGTGTTGGACCGACACACTATGAGAAAGCTGCATGGATCAAGTCATAAGTTTGTCTTATGTATAACCACGTTACTATGCCCTTTGACCTGAGGTCATCATGGATTTCTACATCAAAGTCGCTCAGCTTTGACCTAGTCAAAAGTCACCTTTGACTAGGTGATGATAAAGGCTATGTTCAGGCTTGATTGTTTTCATGTAGAGGAAAATGAATGGTCAAGATGGAATTTGTCGCTCACATTAGTAGAGAGATATTACTGGGCCCCTCAATAAGTAAGTCTATTAATATATGGTCATACTACGATGGAAAGGAGTTTCTATTTCTATAGTTAGACTACTCAGGGATCAAGAAAGTAATGGTTAGGAATAGGAGGATAACATTCTCCATGTCTCATCCTTAACTGAAATATTGTGTGACAAAAGGGACGTGATATGATTGTATGATAGGTATCATCAATTTATCGATCCTCATATGAATTAGGTAGTCGTAATGTCTTGCTAGAGGCTACTTACGACTTGTGGGTTAGTATAGTCATTAACCCACTACTAACTTCATATGGGCCTATAGAGTCACACACAAAAATAGCCCAACACGAGCTATAATGTCCAAATTCATTGAATCTAAGATATGTCTAGATTTAATGAATGTAATGGTTAATAGAGGGTGGTCGAATATATATATATATATATTAAAAAAGAAAACTAATAATATTATATATACATATATGTATTTTCTATATATATATATATATATATATTATATTATATGATAATATTATTATATTGGGTTAGTTTTAAATTTAGTTTTATCTGATAAATTAAATTTAATAACTAACATGATAAGGATATAATATCTCAGATTTAATTTATAAAGATAAATTAAATCTATTTCTATTGGCTCTTTATTTAGATTAAACAAATAAGTTAAATTAAAACTGTTGGATAGATTTAATTAAACCATATTTATTTAATTTGATTACCAAAAGACAATTAAGTGTTAATTGATATGATATGGATTTCAAAATTAATTAAGATTAATTTTAAAAATCTAATATCCATCGTAAAATAAAAAGCCCTGGCTAGTTATTTAAAAAGGGTGAGCTAGTGTTTTCTATGGCTGATTAAAAAAGCAAGATAGAAAGCCATATGAAAAGAAAATTCTACAGAGGGACGTTAGTGGCACTAGCACGCTGTTTGTGTTGGATTCCCATTCGTGTGGATACTGGTAGAGGGAGCTGATCCGAGTTGTTAGCTCCTTGAGATTGAAAAGAAAGACTGAACACATAAGAAAGGTACACTTCTCTACTACTTGATTTCAACATTGTTAATAGATCCGCAGTAGGGATTGGACAACTTTTGAATTTTAATTTTCTGTTGTGCCTACCAATCGTAATAGTACATGCATGTGTGTGTGTGTGATGATCGGGCACAAAATCAAAATAACATCAAAATATAGATACAATAGGGGGTTATTGAAACCCAAGCCATCATATGATCATCATCATTTTAGGAGATTGAAATCCTTAGTCCAAATGGTTCAGGATTTCGTCCACCTTCTCTACCAACTCCTCCAGTTTATGGGAGAAAAGATCTTACTTCGCCATTACCTACAGAATAGTACCCTGGAGGCAAAAGATGGCCTTAGGGATTTCCTCTAATGTCGGAAGTGGAAGGGGTGTGAAAAGGAACCGGTGGCTGTTACTGATAGGGGAAAGGGGAACGTTGCCTCTTTGTTCGTGCCATTGAAAATGTTACTACTCAAAAAAGAAAGAGAGAACTAGAAAGGGAAACTTTTGAATTTGAACTTAAGAACTAAAGGCATATTGGAATTTAAAATGGATACTGATGGCCAGAAACTTCAAATTACT